>CABHPR010142424.1:45529-57225 GCA_902168415.1 Peromyscus melanophrys
TTCTTCTTCTTCTTCTTCTTCTTCTTCTTCTTCTTCTTCTTCTTCTTGTTTGTTTGTTTTTGGTTTTTGGTTTTTCGAGACAGGGTTTCTCTGTGTAGCTTTGGTGCCAGGCTGGCCTCGAACTCACAGAGATCCACCTAGCTCTGCCTCCTGAGTGCTGGGATTAAAGGCATGCACCACCACCGCCCAGCCTTCCCTGAGCTTCTTGAACAGCCTCAGAAGGCAACAATCTCATAAAGAGGACTCACTATTTGGTAGAAAGGGCCTGAGCTTCCTGGTCAGGTCATACTAAATCCTAATCTCAGGTCCTTGTTAACTTGCTATATGACCCTACATGGATTCATTCTCTGGTTTTCAATCTGTGTGTGTGTGTGTGTGTGTGTGTGTGTGTGTGTGTGTGTGTGTGTGGTGTGGTGTGTTTGGATGGGAGTGGTGGGGGTGGATATGTAGATACAGAGGACAGAGGAGGATGCTGTGCACTCTCTACCTTATTCCCTTGAGACAAGAGTCTCTAACCAAACTTGAAGCTTGGGACTTTTTGGCTAGGCTGGCTGGCCAGCAAGTCCAATGGGTCCTCCTGTCTCCCCATCCCTGCATGCCCGGCACTGGGTTACAGTGGTCATGGTCACACCTAGCTTTTCAGTTGTATGCTGGGGATACAAACT
The DNA here is from genome assembly GCA_902168415.1 of Peromyscus melanophrys. Taxonomy (NCBI): domain Eukaryota; kingdom Metazoa; phylum Chordata; class Mammalia; order Rodentia; family Cricetidae; genus Peromyscus; species Peromyscus melanophrys. The sequence goes on from CABHPR010142424.1 coordinate 46,195, forward strand.
CGGGTCTCCACGCTTTCTTGGCAAGCACACTTACCCATGGAGCCACCTCCTTAGCCACAGATGTCCAATCCTCTCATCAGGGTGGCATCAGGGTGGTAGGTCCTGTCAGGCTGGGAACCCATGAAGCCCTGTAACAAGGTTCCCAATAGTCATCCGTAAAATTCAAATATAAAATACAGACAGCGTAGGCTACCATCTAAATAACTGTTATTTAAGGGAATTCACTATCTTTTATTTTAAGATAATGACTTAATCTTTTACATTAAAATACCCTTTATCTTTGTGAAATGATGAATTTTTTTTTTGTCTGAATGTCTTTAATTAGTACATTCACAGACCCTTAATTTTTAAGACCTATTTGATTCCAAAGATGGAGACTGCTGGTCAAGCTCTCCTTTTAGCTTCCAGAGTCTCCAAAAATACTTTCTGATCCCCAACAGTGACCCTCACTCTTCCTCCCCCAGGGTCCAATCGCCGATACCAGGTGAACGCTGTGCACACCAGCAAGGCTTGCAATGTGATCAGCAAGTACACAGCCTTCGTGCCTGTGGACATAAACAAGAGGCGGTACCTGCCCGCGGTAGTGAAGTACCCCAACTCTGGTAAGGCATGTGGAGCACCTCAATGCATGGGCCTGAGTTGGGGCTGAGATACAGGAAAGAACAGCCCTGCAGACAGGGGTGCCAGGCAATGCAAAAGCCAAAAGGCTCCCAGCAGGTGGCTCGGCCACCAAAGGGGAGAAGAGCAAATACCTTTACTGTCCTTTGTTTTCCTCAGGAGGGACAATGAATGACAGAGGGTCCCAAAATGTCTAGATTGATGCAAACTAGGTACAGATGGGTCAGAGTGAAGTCACCCAGGAAGGAAAGCTTGTCCTCCCCTGCTGTTCCTGTCTTCATTTCTCTTGATTCTGGGATGGAAATCAAGCAACACATAAGGTTATGTGAGTTAGAACACACTAATACATGCTATGTTTTTCAAAACGTGGGTGTGAAATACTCTATCCCTGGAAGGAACATTTAAATGTTTGTTTTGATAATGTAGTGTATTCCACTGCAGGGAGCTCCCATCATCCATCAGGCCCAGCCTGGTGACACAGACCTGTCATTCTAGCCACGCAGAAGATTGACGCAGAGGATTGCAGTTCAAGGACTATCTGGGCTACACACACTCAGTTTCCAAGGCTAGCCTGGGCAACTTAGCAAGACCTTATCTCAAGATAAAAAGTAAAAAAGAGAGCCAGGGATGTAACTGGATGGCAGAGTGCTTGCCTAGTGTGGGAGTCCCTGAGGTTAGTCCCTAGAACTGACTTCTTTTGTTTTTACACCCAATCCATGTTCTAAAGCATGTTTTAGATCATCTAACTTTCAGAACAGGTTCTACAAAGTGACTCAATTATTGTCCAAAGTGACTTATTATTGGAACTCAGAGGTGGAGGCAGAAGAGGTTTAGAAACATGGCCTGAGGTCACAAAGCAGGACAGGCAGAGCTAAGCTTTGAATCCTAGTGGCCTGGTCCAGTCTGTGTTCTCCCCACGCCGCCATACTTTCTCCTAATATTTATTGCAACCTGGGACTGGTGAGGTGGCTCAGCAGGTAAAGGTACCTGCTGCCAAACCTGAGGAGCGAAATGTGATCCCTTGGAACCAACTCCTGAAAGTTGTTCTCTGGCCCTCACATGTGTCCAGTGGCAAGCTGTGTGTGTTATCTATAATGTCTGTGTGTGTCTGTGATGTCTGTGTATATCTGTGATGTCTGTGTAGATCAGTGGTTCTCAACCTTCCTAATGCTGTGACCTTTTGATATGGTTCCTCACGTTGTGGTGACCCCCAACCATAAAATTATTTACGTTGCTACTTCATAACTCTAATTTTGCTATTAATATGAATTGTAATGTAGATATCTGATAAGCGATCCCTATGAAAGGCGCTCGATCCATAGGTTGAGAACCACCGGTGTGAGGGGACAGTTTTCATGGTTCTTTGTTGTTGTGGTGGTGGTTGTTGTTGTTTTTCTTTTGTTGTTTAACTCTAGGGTTTTTCTTTTCTGAGTTCCACTTTCTTGGCATTTGCAAAGCCTTGTCCTGGGTTGGTTGGTGGCTTGTTTTGTTTTGTGTTTGTTTGCTAGTCTTACAGGAGATGAAACCTGTTGTTTGAAGCTAAACGATCTTATAATAAAAACCCTGCACCAGATGTTGGGGTGAATGCTGGAAGATCAGAGAAACAGAATAAGCCACAGCTACCTCACCTAGCCAACTCCTCAGCCAATCCTGTTTCCACAAATCCTCAGACTGAAAGCTTCTGAGTCCTCACCCAAAAGTCCTCAGCCAAAAAGAGCCTTTAGTTCCTTTCTCCTCACACCTTATATACCTTTCTCCACCCTGCCTTATTACTTCCTGGGATTAAAGATGTGTGTGCTTCCCAAACAAAGGCATGAGATCTCAAGTGCTGGGATTAAAGGTGTGTGTCGCCACTATCTGGCTCTGTTTCTCTCCTAGACTGAGTCAATCTCATGTAGTCCAAGGTGGCTTTGAACTCACAGAGATCCAAATGGATCTCTGCCTCTCAAGGGCTACAATTAAAGGTGTGTGCCACCACTGCCTGACCTCTATGTCTAATCTAGTGGCTGGCTCTGTCCTCTGATCCTCAGGCAAGCCTTACTAGGGTACACAATATATCACCACAGGAACCCAGGGCCTCAGCATGAAGCAGGAACCTGGTTTTGGCTCTGTTTAGAATTGATTATTAAAAATTATCAGGTTTAAGGTGGAAATTTGAGCCGTTGGGCACCATTTGTTGCTGGAGAATTTCTCTCCAGCTCCCAAGTCCCACCAGTCCTGGAATCCACTTATAAAATAAACACACAGACTCTTACATTATTTAAACTGCTTAGCCATTAGCTCAGGCCTATCATTGTCTAGCTCTTACTCTTATATTTAGCCCATTTCTATTAATCTCTACTTTGCCACGTGGCTCGTGGCTTACCGGTACTTTACATCTTCCTTGTCCTGGCGGCAGCTCCAGGCAGTCTCCCCTATCCTTCCTCCTTCCTCAATTCTCCTCTCTGTTAGTCCCACCTATACTTCCTGTCTGGCTACCAGCCAATCAGTGCTTTATTTGTTAACATATTTGTCATACAGAACATCCCACAGCATCAGCTTGCTGGGTAAGCACTGTAATCCTGAGCTACAGCCTCGGGTCTGTAGTTTTTTTTTTTTTTTTTTTTTTCTTCCTTAACCAGATCTCCAGGAAGATGTTTAGAAACCAAGCATGCCCTTCCTCTCTCTTTCCCCTGCCCCTCCTCTCTCCTTCCCTTTCATTTCCTTATCCATATTACCAAAATGATCCCTCATTCCTGCCTCCCCATTTCCAGCTCAGACCGCCAGCGCTGGACCAGAGGCCGTGGCCCTGATGTAATGTCACTCCTGTTTCAGGGAAGCCTCTCTCTCTCCGCTCACCCAGCTCTGACCCTGTGGCTGGCATGTGTAGCACAGCCTTAGAGATCAAGGACCCAGGCCACTTCTCACTCCAAATCCAAAAGCCCCTGCAGTCTAGCCCAACCCTCCCCACATGTGTGCTAAGAAACTGAAACTCCTATTTCTTAGCCTGTAAATAGCTGTCTAATGCAAAAAAATAGAAACTATCAAGTCAGGAAGTGCATTCAAGGACCCTGGGTTAAATAAAGCTAGGAGCTTTCTCTGCTTCGGGAGCTCTCAGAGCCCTTAAAGTGTTAGTTCACATCAAGACGCCAGGGGAACATGGGCCACAGCTTTTCCAAATGTATTCCCCGATGAGACTATTCTTCTGTGTTTATTCGTGTATTTGTAGACGTGTGGCCATATGGGTGGGTGCATGTGTGTGTGCACATACGTGTGTGCATGCCCACATGTGGAGGCCAGAGGTCAACCTCAAGTGTTGCTCCTCAAGCGCTGTTTGTCTGAGACAGTCTCATTGGCTGGAAGCTCAGTGAATAGGCTAGCTGGATGGATGGATGGATGGTAAGTCCCAGGCATCCTCCTGCCTCTGCCTCCCCAGCACCAGGATCATAGGTGTGGACCACTACACCAAGCTTTTTCATGTGGGTTCTGGGACTCAAACTCAAGTCCTTGCATGCTTTCCTAACTGAGCCGTCTTCCCAGAAACACAGCTTCTAGTTTTAAGGAACAACTCCCAGGCTCATGTTCTCTGAGAATGAGGCCTCCTAAACACACTTTGAGAAGTTGGCTTCACCCTTCTGCCTTCCAACGGCAATGCCTGAGGCTTTAAGGATCTGTGTAGGAGAAGGGGGCTGGGACATTTCACAGTATGTCAGCAGTTATATTTACCTGGTAAGATGATTGTCCCCATTCTCCAGATAGGGAAACTGAGGCCCGGAGTTCACATCCTCTCCAGCTAGTGAGGGATGGGGTTGGAGTTCATACCCAGATTTTTCTGGCCCCAAAGCTCATGGTCTTGTGTTACATCACACTTGCCTACCTTAGGTTAATTGAAAGACAAAAGAGCCATTCCTTCATTGCCGACAGCCTTGGGAAAAGGGCAGAAACCAACAGGCTCACACCCACCTGATCCCTTTTCCTTCCTTGTCCTCCCCAAAGGTGCCATGCAGCGAATGGTCAGCTTCCGAAACCTGACCCGACAGTGGAAGAGCTCATCTGCTGGTGTTGGAAGGTCCCAGACCGTGCTCAGAGAACACGCCTCAGCTGCAGGAGACAGCAAATTCCAGACCCTAGGTAAACGCCATCTCGTGTGCTCAGAAGTCCAGGCATCCCTACATCCAAGGCCTCGGGGCCCCTCTCTGAGTCGGCAGTCTTGGACCTCTAAGCAAGGAGAGGGCAAGGCCAGGCCTCTCAGGCTCTGGAGGACTACCATAGACACAGGGGATTGGTATAACTCCAGGACACAGCTTTGTACAGAGGCGGGAAGCAGGAAACAGCAGGCAGGGCTCTCTGCAAGGCTTTCCTGCACAGCATCACCTCTCACCGTCAGCTACGCCTCTCCAGCCTCTGGGTTCTCCCCAACACCAAATTTTGGGAAACCTAATAAGCAGGAGCAAGTGATGATCACAGAGACTATTCAATCTACCTGGGTCACACCATCTGCTGTTTCCTCGGTTCCTAGCATCTCCTTTTCGGCCTTCACCTGATCGCCTGGTGCTTAGAGAACTGTGGTGTGACCTTTGTGTGACCTTGAGCTGATTGACAGTCTGGCTGTTCTGCATCTTTCATCTATGCCTGTCTTCTGGCTCTCCACAGACAGCCTGTGCACGTCCTAACACCTTCCCTTGCAACCCTCTATACAAAGTGGGGACATCCTGCCCTCTGCTGAACATGGGGAGGACACCAGCAGCCACACCCTGACCCCAAGCAGCCACCCACACTGTAGGAATGTTTCCTCAGAGGAAAGAGATAGTAAAAGACTAGAGTATTGGATGTGCAGAGCCACTTTTCAGAATTAAGGACAACGTCTTTGTCTCTTTGTGCCCCAAGCAGCAGGGACCAGCTGAGCCCAGTCACTGAGTTTCTGGAACTTTCTGGTCTAACTGTTCCTTCTCTGCATCTCAGCCCTAGTCAGGCAGAGGCTTCCATGGAAATCGCAAGCCCCTTCCTTCCTGTCATGCTTTGTTCAAGCCCCATATCTCCAGCCCCTCACCTCTTACACTACCCCTCCTCGTTCCCTACCAAAGATTATCAGCACTACGCTGAGAAGTCCCCTGCGCTTAGCTCCATCCTCACTACTCAGAACCCCTCGCAAGCCTCTCAAGGGACTGTCTGTTCCTTGGTCAAGAGAGGAGAGAAATGGGCCTCGGAGAAGTTAGTGACTCATTCACGGTGGCAGTATGTGATGGAATCAAGGCTTGGACTCAGTGTTTGGCAGTGAACTGTGACATTAAGTGACACTGTGTTTACCTCCTGGTTGCCTCAGTCGTTCAGCTACTCCATCTCTAGTTCGCTCTCATGCTGAGTGCTGTGGCAATGAGCCCCTCCTCATTTGGGGAGACCGAGGCTTTGCTGGATGTGTTTGTACACGAACCTCTTTTCTATAACTTAGAGCCTCCCTTCTGTCAGCTTGTCCCATCAGTCTACTCCAGAAGTGACAATCCCAGTAGTCATGAACTTGGTTCAGCTCTGTATTGGTTACTCTTCTGTCCCTATGATAAAATACCCCGAGCAGAGCAACTGAGGGAAGAAAGGACCCGTCGTGGCTGGCAGTTCCAGAGGGATAGAGTCCCTCACAGTGACAAAGGCATGGGAAAGGGCAGAGGAAACAGTGATGGGAGCAAGAAGTCGGCTGATCACATCTTCATCCACACACAGGAAGCAAAAAAGAAAGAGAACAGGAAGTGGGGCCCGCCCTAGTGACATATATCTTCCAGTTAGACTTGACTCCAAAAGGTTCCATAACCGCCCCCCAAACTTCCCCGCTAACTGGGGACCTGGTGTTCAAATCCATGAGCCCATGGGGAACACGCCTCATTCAAACCACCACAAGCATGTTTGTGGACTATGACTAGCACGTCTATTTTACAGACAGGGAAACGGAGGCTCAAAACCTTCTGTTGAGTCAAGGCTATGTACTGGTGCCTCCTGGAAATGAACATCTCAGTGGGCACAGACCTGGGGTGGGGGGGGGCGGAAATACCACCACATCTAGACTCTTACTCCCATCCTGAAGCCCTCCCAGGCTTGCCTCAGATTCCCTGTGGGGTCTGTAGTTGAAGATTTCACTGAGTACATGGCTGAGTACTTAAAGCACTAAGCGTTATCTGAATGATGTCTCACTGACTCCTACCCAATGATGCTGTAAGACAGGTACCCTTAGCCCCAATTTACAATGTAAACTGATAACATTACCAAGAGCCCACTGCTTAGTGAGTGGGAGTGTTAAGTCTTTGATACCAGCAGGGTAGGAAGAAAGGAAAGGTGAAGGGTGCTCAGGCCCCACTGGCCTCCTCTGTTGCAGCCCTAGAAGAAAGCCCTACTTCGACCTTCAATAAACCCCTGTCCCCCGGCCATGAGAAGCAAACCGCTGAGGAAGGTAGGTAGGCAGCTGGGGCTGGCCCTCTTACTGTGTTAGTGGAATGTGAGAAGTACTAGGGGCAGGGAGGCGTCACCAACAGAGTGCCCAGAACTTCACTGACGTCTCAGAACAGTCAGCAAGAGATGGAGGGGATTGTCCCCAGTTTAAAAATGAAGACATTGAGGCTTGGAAGGGGGAAGCAATTTGCCCAGTGTCACTTAATAAGTTCGTTATAGAGATGGGCCTAGATTTGCACTCCCCCCCCCCGCCCCCGTTCCAGCTGAGAGGCCATTGTCTCTTGGCACCCATCATGGCATCCTCTAGCAGGGTTGCCAGCTCAGTGTCTAATCCAGAAATGATGTGGTTGGTGTGAAACTGTAACAGTCCCTTCAGTCACCTCCCAGAAGATGCCAGGCTCTGCCTGCAAGAACCCTATAGGCTCCCCTGCCCCTTACCTACGTCACCCTTATCCGCTGCCCCTGGGGTGTAGCTGTTCAGCAATCAGTTCACATCCTGGTACCATCTATACATAGGCAAGCTCCTGTCCCACTCAGAACCTGTTTCCCCAGGTGGGAGGTGATTCAGTGGACAGGTCCCCTATCAAGTCTTAGTCTGTCATTCTGTGACTTTCCAGGTCCGCCTCACAACACATCCACCAGTGCCCCGTCCTCCATGAAGATCTCTGAGACACTCTTTGTATCCAAGTAAGTGGAGTTTCCTCTGAGAACATAGTGCTTTCTTTCCTTTTCCTGTCAAAGGCAGAGGCAGCCTTACCTCAATGGTGCTAAAAAGCCCTGCTGCCTAAAGATGTCACAGTGTGCTGGGTCTCAAGCGGTCTAAATATTCCCTCTATTTCCAAGGTCTCTTTAAATATAAACACCCATGAGAAGGCCAAAAATGGTTACTTTTTTCTTTGCTGTGAAAAAAAAAATCACCTAAGCAAAGCAATTTTCAGAGGGTTTGTCTTGTGCTTACTTGGTTTGAGGGTACAGTCCATCACGGTTGGGAAGGCATGGCGGCAGGAGTATGAGGTGGCTGGTCACATTGTTTCTGCAGTAAGGACGCAGAGAGATGGCTGCTGGTGTTCAGCTCGCTTTCTCCTTCTCATTCAGTCCAGGACTCCAGTCCATGGGATAGTGCTGCCCACATTTAGGGTGGGTCTTCCCTCCTCCATTAGCCTAGAGAGATGTCTCTTCCTTGGCCCTAGATCCCGTCAGGTTGACAATATTAACTGTCACAACTATCTTAGGCGTTTCCCCATCCCTGGCCTTGGGTGAATACAGTATCCACAGACAGTATCCACTGACCTGATCGTTACCCTGTTGTCGCTAACAGATGAGTTAGGGATGGACACTCCCCCTTTCTCCAGGCCACCATTTCTCTGGCTGTCAAATGAGAAGATTGAGGAACACCATCTGTTGGATCCTTCTGGCTTTGCCTTTCAGCGGCTTCTGGGCAGGCACGAGAGGGCTGGGATGACCCAGAGAACCTGTTTCTATCTACGCAGGTTGAATCTCAGCAAGCCGAGGATGCTAACCCGAGCCGCCAAAGGCTTTCTCAGCAAATCACTGGCCAAGGCTCCAGAGCCAACTCGGGGCAACCAGAGCTTCGACTACATACCGCTGGTAAGTACCAGACCTCAGACCCCTCCCACCCAGCTCATCCCCTGTCCATCCCTCTTCCAAGGGAAGGAGCTCTTGTCTCAATGCCCCTATCTAAAGAAATCCTGAGCTTCCTAGAAGTCCCCACCCAAGTAGCCACCAAGGCAGAGGGAACAGTCAGGAATTCCCACGTGGGGTGTCCGTATTAGCCAATGCCAGCCTCAAGATGCTTTTCTGCGCTCTGCTATCCTCGCCCTAAACATTCACGGGACTTGGGCACTGCCCTACAACATCAGCCGCGTGTCTGTTCTCGGTACATAAAAATAAGCCTTGAAATGACTCTCAGGTGAGTAAAGTCCCATCCTAAGGACACACCCTTGCTCCAAAAGTGGCTGTGTAGGTGGCCCAGTGTGCCATGGTGCTAGAGGAACCTGGATCTGCAGCCTGCTGCTCAGAGTCAAGGAACACGGCAAGCAGTGTTCTGCCACCGCTGAGTGTCCCTGAGCTTGGGGTTTGTGGAGTGTGCGAAGGAGAGGCATGGTTTGGGTACATCACCTCATGTCTCCATCCTTCCACACCCAGGCGTGTGCATGGTGTCATTTGGGATCCTCAGAAGTCCAGGGCAACTGAGCACTTACACATGTCATCACTCTGCCAGTTGACTGAGTCAGACTCAGCCCAGACCCTGAGGAGATGGCCTTGAGTTAGATAAGTGTAGTTCCTGGAAGGAAGCACCCAGTGGAAGGCAGGGTAGGAACCGGGCAATCCCATCCCTTGAGAGCAGTGGGAGGTTCTCTTTGGTGGGAAATACAGGTATGACCCTGAGGCCTGAGGTCAGGGGTCGGGGGTACTAACAGAATGGAGTATGACTTCCCGAAGAAGGCAATGGCTGAGCTAAGACCTGAATCTTGAGGAGCCATAACTGAAAGCCTAGAAAGAAGACAGCTTGGCATCTGGAGAAGGAAGTTGAGGGAAGGGAAGTGCAGAAAAAAATGGAGCCAGGTGGTGCAAGGCTTTATAAATCACACGCTGGACTCAGTCTAACAGAAAACTGAGTAAATGGGAAATTGATCAGGGCCTTCAGAGAGCATGTAATCTAGGCTTTGTGGAGGGAGGAACCTCTGAGTGCAAGACAGATGAACAGATGTGGAGGAGGAAAGAGAGAGGGGGCAGGGAAAGTGTTAGGAGGCAGACAGTGGACTAAGAGAGTGACCTGTTAGGACTTAGAGAGTGACCAGTCCCCATGCAGGGATAGGGGTGAGCAGGCTAGAGTCTGCAGGACAGGTCTGCACAATCCCAGTGGCCAAGCAGAGCCTGCACAGGGTAAGAGGCAGGTATGGAGCCGGGAGAGTGAGTGAGTTTGGCTTGGAGAGTGATTAGCCCGCTATGCTGAAGGGTAAGTTAAATAAGACCATACCCAGTTGACTTGGGGTATCCCAAAAATAGGCAGAATGGGCAGGAGGAGATGAACAAGCAGACATTTCATGTGGATCTGGATTTCACGTGGCCTGGGGCTCCATGGCCTGAGAGGTTTGAGACCCACAAAGATGGCTTCCCTGCCCACAGGTGTCTCTGCAGCTGGCCTCGGGAGCCTTTCTGCTCAACCAAGCCTTCTGCGAGGCCATCCAAATCCACATGGAGAAACTCAAATGGACCTCACCATTCATCTGCCTCCGAATGTCCCTCGTTAACCACGGGCATGATTCAAAGGACCAGAGTCCACAGCACTGCCCTGTTCTGTCATCTCCATCCCCACCCTGTGAGGACACCTCCCTGGAGTCTCAAGCTGAAGACAGCTCAGGCCTGGACTCAAGTGCACTGTTGGAGTACACAGGAAAGCTGTGGGCCACCGTGGTGGCCCTCGCATGGCTGGAACACAACTCAGCTTCCTACTTCACTGAGTGGGAGCTGATAGCTGCTAAGGCCAGCTCATGGCTGGAGCAGCAGAAGGTACCCGAAGAGCGCACACTGGGTGCACTCAAGGCCACCGCTCGCCAGCTGTTCGTACTCCTGAGACACTGGGATGAGAACCTGGAATTCAATATGCTCTGTTACAACCCCAATTACGTGTAGGGGAGGGGGAGAGGGATGGGCCATTTGGGTTGGTAGGGAAACTTTTTGAAAGCTGTAGACAATATAGTGTTGCTAGAAAGAGCCTTGGACTGGCAGTGGTGGGCTTGAATTCAATCCCAACCTTGCTTCCACCTACTAACTTTAGACCAGTCACTGCCCCATCAGGGCCTTAGTTTCCAATCTGCAAAACAAGAGAGTGAGATAAGGCCATGTACTAGATCTTTAAATGGACCCAATCTTCCTTTCCATTCAGACCTTCAGGCAGCTTCAGGACTTGCTGCTACTAGGCCATGGTGAGGGAAACAGAGAGAGAGAGAGAGAGAGAGAGAGAGAGAGAGAGAG
>CABHPR010142424.1:57325-77098 GCA_902168415.1 Peromyscus melanophrys
GAGAGAGAGAGAGAGAGAGAGAGAGAGAGAGAGAGAGAGTTGAGTTGAGTTTTCCCTGGAGAAATACCATGTTGGCATGCACCGGGAAGGGCAATGCCCCTCTCCAGTAAAAAGGTAGATAAGAAAATCCATCAAAGATAAGCAACCAGAACCACAAGCTTGTTCCAGGCACCAAGAAACCTTCTCTTGTTTATTGCATTGTGGGATAGGTTTGTGTCTCCATGGTAACAGTCCAGGGGCTCCAAATCCCACTAGGAAGCCAACCAAAGAACCATCCCTCCCAAGACTTTGCAAGAGATTCTTCCTCGTAGTTGAGTACTGTGTGGTTGGCACTAAGTTTGGCTTCCTATCTAAGAAAATGAGGGCAGGACCAGTGGGGAATAGGTTCTCTTCCAGCCAAAAAAGTAGATTGTAGCTGCGGTCTGTAGAACTAGTTTAAAATAGGCGAGCCCACAGGAATCGGTGAAGAAACCAGACTTAAATAATTTACATGCTTTCCATTGTTGGATAAAGTGACTCCATCCATTTGTACGGAGGGGCTAGAGTGCCTCTGTGTGCATTGCACTCTGGGATAGTGGAGTCTCTATCAACGTGACCATACCATATTGTCAGGCAGAGAGAAAATTTCACTGCAGCAGAACAGGTTGGGCTGCAGTGTGTCTAGAGATGGAAAGGAATAAAAGGCTCTCAAACCTTTAAAGCAGGAGCTGTGTGGGGCCTCCCCTAATCCAGGAGCACCATGTGATAACCCTGGATTGGTGTCCAACTGTCTAGGCACCACCCCTGCCCCCTCACACTTCCCCAGAAGTGTGTCTGGATCTCACCAAGGACACTAGCCTGGGACCCTAGACAGAATCTATGGACCCCATAAATCCCCTCTTCCTAAGGTATTAACATCTCATGTTTGTCTCCAAAAATAGTCCCTAAGACCCTCGATATGAAACCCTACAACGTTTCCTTGTTGGTGAGATAACTCTTGATTAAACCAACCCACAGGTTATGGGCTCTGAGCCAGGTGACAGCTCCATGAAGAGTCTAAGGGACATACAGTCTCTATCGAGAGCTAGAGGCAGGGATGCTTCCACAGAACACCAGCTGAGGGAAGGGACAAAAGACAGGGCCAACAGGATTTGGGTGCTCTGCTCCCCGCCCTCACACCCTGCCTTGCCTCCGGTTACACTGCGGCAGCTTCCCACGGGGCCCCTGGCTGTCCGAACGACCCTTTTGAGGAGGCAAGTCCCTACTTCACTGAATGTTTCTGCTTCCGATTCACCCTCTAGGAAGAAACAGCTCCTGACCTCAGAGGGGGCAGAATGAAATCTTGGGCACTGGCTTAATATCAGTGTCACCAAGAGGGACAGGGATTTAGATTATCTTGCCTGAGGTCCCAAGGAGATATGAGGAGAGACTTGTCAATTCCTTGCTCTGTCAAAACCCCCACTACTTTCGCTACACAGCCAACAGCCCTAGCTTCTCCAGGAAGGCAAGGGTAGTGTCCCTTATCTGGTCATCATGAAAGGAAAAATGGTCAGGCTGTGAATCAGGACATGTAGACTTGGATCTCAGTCTCGATGCTCTCTCAGACAATAAGAGACTTCCCTTCTCTCAGTATTCTAGAGTTAACCCACTTCTTTCTGCTAACATTCCCAGATTCCCTATTGGTAAACATGGATTTACTCTATTTCTGTGTAACTTTGAACATGTTGTGTGTGCACCCCAGGCCTCTCTCTTCCTCTAGCAATGAGCAAATTGGACTAGCCAGCACCTGCCCATGAGCTTGATCCCAGAACTCCAGGACCTGGAGAAGACAATGGCCATGGCTGGGAGCAGTCCAGTTCTCACCCAGCACTATGAGATGCCTAGAAAGATATGCCCATGTGTCAGCTGCCAGAGCTCAGCAGTGTGTTTGATGCATAATTGCTGATCTCTGCAGCTCTGGACTCACCCTTCTAGAACCTAGTACCAAGGAACAGATCCCTTGGTGTCCAATAACCCAAGGACTTGGGGAGGGAGTGTCCGAACAAGAGGCATTTGTCAAAACTACTCCAATTACAGCCTCAGCAACCCACTGCCTGGCTCACCAAGCAGATAGCCAATGGGTTGGACCTTGAGGAAAAGGTGAGAGCCCTAAGTGGTGAGCACACCCATAGACGCTGAAGCGGTACAAAGATCAAGTAATGCACGGTTGTTCCCGTGATCTTTGTGAACTTGAATTCATCTCATTTAGTTTGTTGAACCAGCTTTACTTTCAAGGTCATGTCAAAGGGACACTGATGTCCTCACTGTGTGAAGAAATGTCTGCTGAGACTGTCCAGCCAGCCTCTATACTGCCTTTAGTGGTAAAAACATGGGCCAAGAATTGAGGAACCTATGAGTTGGACCCAATCCAACTATCACTGCGCTGTGTGACTTCTGACACATTGCTGTCTTCCTCCAAGGCCCTGTTTTATTTATTATTTTTTTTTGTAGAATGGTAGGATTCTATTAGATGCACACTTCCAAGCTTGTTGCCCACCTACAAGAAACTTCTGTGTGTCAAACACACTGGGGAAACCCCCAGAAAACAGACTTATGCAGGCAAGAAAGATAATCGGTAATGGCACCACCACTTACTGGCACCACTACTTTCCCAAGAGGTTACCCAGCATGCAGCTCTTTCAAAGCACCCAGTTGAAAAAAATCCTGGTCTTTAGGCATTTCCCTGGGTTGGTACTAACATCCAAACTGCCTTTATAGAGTGCTTGCTGTATGTAAGGCATGTGAAGTGCTCCTGTGAGCACACTGGCTGTCACCCCTGTCCTTTGGAGTTTGACAAGGAGTACTGGAAGAGCTCTCATGACCCCTCTGGCACTCCTTGGTCCATGGCTGGGTTTGTCTTGACTGACCATTCTCCACACTCATGGTCTTGCCGAGTGTGAGCATAGCCTCAGCCTAGCACTGTCTGAGTACTGCCGATGCTAATCTGTAGATCTCCGAGCACTCTGACATTCTTGATGGTGTGAGGACAGCTGGCCATGGTAACAGCCAAAGAGGAGCGCCTGATGCCCTTCGGGTCTACCTCCTGCCATAGGCAGACCGTGTCTCTAAGGCTCCTCAGCTGAGGAGTCCAACTCTGGAGCCCGGGGAAGCTCAGCCTCACACTCTGTAACCTAGTTCACACTGCATGTGTAAATATGTGGCCTTGGTTTCCAATCTGTCCCCTGCTTGAGGCAAAATGAGTGTCCGCGGTGACCTGAGCTGGCATGGTTGTGGCTGAGGAGTGGAGCAGCCACTCCCAACACCAACTCCTGGTGATTTTCATTTGCCCTTTGGATGAGTGAAAAAGCAAGCCCTCCACCCCAATCCCCCTGCTTGCTGGTTCATTCACCCAATAAAGATTTCTAGAAGTTTCCTCTAAATCCTGCCTGCACCCCCCACTGACATCTTTATTTGAGGGCCAAATGCCTCCACCCTTTCCCTTGGCAGGAACTCTTAAAGGAGAGAGCATAGAAAAGGGTCTACTCCATCTGACCACAGTGGCCTCCTCCCCAGAGACTGGATACCCCATCCCTCTGCCTGGCTGGAATCAGTCTGACACCCCAGCACTTGTCATTTGGGGTTCTAAGTCCTGCCTCACTTCTGACACACTGTAACATCTCAGAGTAACCCCAGGCAGAAGTGCATTCTCCATCCTTAGTGCCTCAGGTGGGAGAGGGAAGGTGTGAGGTATGTATCCATTGCCTCAGCACTTGAAGATGTCTTTTTTTTTTCCATAGCAGGAACTAAGAACAGCAGAGGAAACAAAGAGGCACACCCCTCCATTGTAACGTGGCCCTCTCTACAGTGCCACCAAAACTAACACATGTGGCATTGTGCAACTGAGTAACCTGATCCACAGAGGTCTGTCCCCAGGCCGTGGACTTGGTAACCTTGCCCAGCCAATACTACATTTCCCTAGTGGGAAAGTGTCCTGACCCCTGTGTCCACCTCTGCCCTGACCTGGAGACTCTAACCTCACACCAGCAGTGCCCCCCACCCCACCCCACCCCACCCCCCGTGACCTGACAATGCCCGTGTGAGATGTCTCCTGTTGACGCCGCAGTTCTCCCAGACTTCTTGGTCCAGCTGTCCTGGGCTTGCAGCCGCTTCTAAGGCAAAGTGCTGGTCTCCATGCATTCACGTGGTAATGTGGTATAACTTCAACTATTTGCTTGGGTGGCTTTGGCTCAAGTGGCATGGCTGGTGCTTGTCCCTGTCAGAGCCTCAAGTGCCTCTCACACGCTGCCCTGTGTTTTTCTCCGCTCAACCCAATGACCCCACAGTGCCTGGGACACTTCCTGCTTCTTGGAAAATACATTACCATCTTGCCTAGTGTAGCCAGTGACACTGATGTTTGCCGAGGTCCTAGATGCCAGCTGTCGAATTCCACCAACACTTTGCCATGCCTACCCTGGGATTATGTGTGTGTATCTGTTTTCAAAGGCATGGCTGCTTTGCCATGGTGTCTCCTGTCCTCCTGCAGGCTTTTGGCTCATAAAAAGTGACAATGTGACAAGATTATACTTGTGTCTGCTGTTTTCGTTCTCAGAGCCCAAACTACCAGGACAAGGACCGTTCACCTTCCTTAGTGAGCTGCATCTGTCTTATCAAGGGTGCCTCTTAACGGTGACCAGTGAATCATCTAGGTTTGCCTGGGACTGAAAGGTCGCCAGGACATTTTAAAACTGGGACAGTCGTGGTCAAATAGAAGTGGATTCCTGAGAAGTAGATACGGATAAATTGTATGCACATACATGGTTTAATTGGGGATCCCAGGAAATACCCTGGGAGAGGTGAGAAGAGGAATGGATATTGTGGTATATTTTCTAGAGAGACGTACAGAAATGTCTATTCACCCCAGAAAGGGGAAGAAGGGGGGAAGAGATTCTAAGTCCAGCTCAGCGAGCCAATGAGTTTATTGGGAATACTTAACAGAGGCAAGGATGACAAAGAGGAAGCTATGCCACTGAAGAGTGCCACCGAGGAGTGTCACTGAGGAGTGTCACCGAGGAGTGCTACCAAACAGTGCCACCGAGGAGTGCCACCTGCACCAGGAAAGCTCACAGAAAAGCTGAATTTCTGAATGCTCCCCAGGCAATTATTTACCTTTTATATAACCTCAGGGAAGGAAGGGCCTTAGGAAGAGCTCCCAAGCCTCCCCACCCTTCCTTCCAGAGGGAGTGTTAACCCACCAGATCCCCTAGGGCCACCCAGCATGATTGCTTTTGCTATGGTTTCAAGACTCCAGCCACATCCAATCTAGAGGAAACAGCCACCCAACAGATCAATGTGAAGGGATAGAGGGAATGTTGCTGCTCAGGTTACTACCATGGCCACGGACCCTCATCCTAACCAGGAATTCTGGGAGCCAGAGTAACGCAAACCTCAAATTGCCATGACCAACTGTATGCCCTTGAACTGTAAGCCAGAAAGAACCCCCCCCCCCCCCCCCTTACATTGCTTCTTGTCGGGTATTTTGGTCACAGCACCAGGGAACGTGATGGACACTTTGCAGATTACAGGGGAAATGGTTGCCTAAAATAGGAGTTCCCATCAGCCCCCAAAACATCCCTATAAGGCACTACCAGTCCCAGCAGATAGTGCGGGATGCCAGCAGGCCGAGCTAAAACAGTCGCCAACACCCTGCTGGCCTGCAGCAGAGAGCTAGCTTTCAGTGTGACCAACAAGCCCTGTCACTGTCCCACCTCCACTGGAGGCCCCTGTGACACTACCTCTGCCATTGGGAGGAACTTGGTACTTCATCCTCTGACCCTCCTGGGTTGCGGTAAGGATCCCCCAGCCCCTCACACTGGAAAGATGTGCTGATGGATAGTTGGGACTCCTGGGCTATCTCCAGGAACTCTATTAGACAGGAAGTGACAGCACTCCAGATTCTGGGCCTGCTGTATTCCCTCTCCTGAGACAGCCTGTTCCCTCAGGGCACTGTTGCCCCTGTCACTGTACAGCCTGAGCTGCCCTGGGCTCTCAGTTCACCCTCACCCTGGTCTGCCAGGTGGACTCCAGCCCCGCGTTTTCAACCTCCATCATTCTGCTGGAAGCCCCAACTGCACTCACTCCCCGACTGTGACCCTCTCCTGGGAGCACCCAGCCCACCCACACCCAAAGTCCAGCTAGCCCAGATCTAGGGCCTTGGAAGAAGGAAGGGCCACATATCCTCTATTGCACAATGAACCCTGAGTCATCTTAGTGACACATGATGGAAAGGGGTCCTTTCCTATCCCAGATACCTACAATGTTGGCCAGACTCCACTCTTAAAGCCAGCTCAGAGGACAGGGTTTACTATAGCTTTCTCAACCGTCCTAAGACAAACTGGTCCCAGAAAGGCCTCCGACCTTCCATAAAGCAGATAAGCAACCTTGCAGGTGTTGGCCCATTCCCTGTGTACCCAGCACCAGTGCCCTCAGAACCTGGGGCTCCACAGCAGGAAACCAGGGGCTGTTTCCCAGGCCTTGCTATGTTCAAGTCGGCAATGTTATCCTGATATCCAGCAGAGAGCGCTGTGGGTGTACACTGCCTTCCCAGACCAGGGCTGTGTGCGGGCCTGGATGTGGAAATT
This sequence comes from Peromyscus melanophrys, assembly GCA_902168415.1. Taxonomy (NCBI): domain Eukaryota; kingdom Metazoa; phylum Chordata; class Mammalia; order Rodentia; family Cricetidae; genus Peromyscus; species Peromyscus melanophrys. The sequence goes on from CABHPR010142424.1 coordinate 63,922, forward strand.
GAGGAACAAGCACAGAGGTGGAGGCCTGCAACCCAAGCTGCTCCTGCTAAAAGCAAGCACTTCTGCAGACCAAAAGCCCCCTGATGTGCCATATGTACTCAGCTGTGAGTTCAGACCCCAGGCTGGCTCACCTATGCCTAGAAAGGACAAAGTGGCCATATGATCCTTGCCTGCTTGGCCTAATCCTCCTCTCCTCCACCATATTTGTACCACACCCCACAACCTCATGCAATGCCTGTTTCTTTCAGACAAGCTTCCCAGATCTCCTCTCAATAGCAACTTCATATTTTACTGGGGCTGGGATAGGGAGGGTCTGCCTCCCCTATTGGACTGGGAGCTCCCAGCTGTATAGATTCAGGGAAATCCTTCAGGACCAGTGTACCTGCCCAGTGCTGTGTACCAGCCTGCTCTCATCAGATTGGAGGTCTTCCAAGAGCAGGGCTTTTATGTCCTCCGTCAGACAGGGGGTTTCTCAAATAGAGGTCTCTGTCTCCTCCATCAGACTGTACATCCTTCAAGGCAGGGCTTCTGTAGCTCCCATAGCACCTGTTCAAGCTCTGTCTCCAAGCAGTGATCAGTTTGAGGACAATCTCTTGGTCGTTCACTCAAGAAGGGATCTGAAGTGACCCAAGTCCCATGAGCTTTGCATGCTGAGTATAAGGATTTAGACATACAAACACTACCAGTGTAGGGGGAGAAAAGGAAGGGACAGATGGAATTTTAAGAGTGGAGACCCTGGCTGTCTTATATGTGCCAGCCTTCACTCTTCCCTGACAGATCTCCTCCATCCACGCTGTCACCTCACACTGTGCTCACATCCCTGCTCGCCTGTGCTACCTCTTCTCCCTGCCGGCAGATGATGGCTTTGCAGCCAGCCTCCACGCTGCCACCAGGGAAACCTCAAACACCCTCCATGGCTCCCACAGCCTCTGGAGGGAAAATCCGAACTCAGTTTGACATACGAGATCCCTCACATACACGGGGGGGGGGGGGGGGCAGAGGTCTCACTATTTTTTGTCACTTCTTACATATCATACCAGAGTCATTCCCTTCATCTACAAGCCACGTTGCCTTCTAAACCACAGGGTCCATGGTAGACTTGGAGATACAGCTAGAAGCAAAATGAAATCCCTGCCTGCACTGTGGCTGGACTGCCACAGCAAAGCACCCCACATGAGAGTTTAATAAGGCAGCTACCGTCCCACAGCTCTGGAGCCCCCCAAGTCCAAGGTCACAGCTCCATTCTTCACACTGCATTCTCCACAACAGTTCCCGTCTCTGCTACTCCCTTTTTATAAAGACACTGAGTTAGCACCCACCGAGATGACCTCAATTAGCTAAATTGCCTCTTTTCTAAAATTTACTATTGTCATTATTATTATTATCATTATTATTTATAATACATTAGTGTGTGTGTGCACACATGCTTGTGTGCATGCATGATAAGAGAACATGCACATACATAGTTCCAGGGATAAAGTCTAGATTGTCCGGCCTGCACACCAAGCACCTTTACCCACTGAGTTCTCTTGCTTGCCCTAAATTATCACTTTAATACCACATTCATACACCAAAAAAAATGGAAGGAAAAAAAGATCTTATCTCCATATCAGGTCTCATTCTGGAAGTTGGAATTTCAGTGTAGGAATTGAGAGCAACACTGAACCTGTCTGCTGTCTCCATGGGGCTGATGTTCTAGGAAAGAGAGACAGATGAGCAACACAAAACCAAGTCAATATATACCAACACGTCCTGGTGAGGTTTTGGGTTTTGCTGTTGCTGTTTGGGGTTTTGTGTTTGTTTGTTTGTTTGTTTGTTTGTTTGTTTGTTTTTGTCAAGTTGACACAAGCAAGTGTCCTCTGAGAAGAGGAAATGCCCCCATCGGACTGGCCTGGAGGCAACCCTGTAGGTCATTTTCTTGATTACTGACAGCTACGGAAGGACCCAGACCACCATGGGAAGGGCTACCCCAGGATAGTATAAGATAGTACAGTACAGTATATCGATGGATAGTATAAGATAGTACAGTACAGTATATAGATGGATAGTATAAGATAGTACAGTACAGTATATAGATGGATAGTATAAGAAAGCAAACCAAGCAAGCCATGGAGGCAAGACCATGGAGTTCCACCGTGATATCTGCCTCAGTGTTTGACTTTCAGATTTCCGTCCTGAGTTCCTGCTCTGGCTTCCCCTCATGACAGACTGTAACCTATAAGCCAAATAAACCCTTTCCTCCCCAAGTTGCTTTTGGTCATGGTGTTTGTCCCAGCAACAGAAAGCTAACTAGAACACGGATTCAAATCTGGGTCTGCCCATCCCCGGGTCCATGTACTCCAAGGCATGTGCTCCACACCTCCTATGCTCAGCTAAATGGGCCAAGGTGGCTGGGTTTTTAGGAAGGAGGCTTTTGACTAAGCTTTTTGCTTTCTCCCAAGTTTAATTAAAGGAAATCTGTTTCTGGTCAGCTACCAGGACTTCTGTGGTGGTATTGTGTTCCCCAAAATATTGTGCACCCTAATAAACTTATCTGGGGTCAGAGAACAGAACAGCCACTAGATACATAGGCTAGAAAATGGTGGCACTCACACCTTTAATCCTATCACTTGGGAGGCAGAGATCCATCGCGATCTCTGTGAGTTTAAGGCCACACTGGAAACAACCAAACATGGTGACTCACGCCTTTAATCCCAGGAAGTGAGCCTTTAATCCCAGGAAGTGAGCCTTTAATCCCAGGAAGTGATGTCAGAAAGCAGAAAGGTATATAAAGCGTGAAAACCAGGAACTAGAAGCTTTTAGCTGGTTAAGCTTTCAGGCTTTGGAGCAGCAGTTCAGCTGAGATTCATTCTGGATGAGGACTCAGAGGTTTCCAGTCTGAGGAAACAAGACCAGCTGAGATTCTGGCAAGGTGAGGTAGCTGTGGCTTGTTCTGCTTCTCTGATCTTCCAGCATTCACCCCACTAACTGGCCTCAGGTTTGATTTAATTAATAAGACTCTTTAAGATCCATGCTACAGACTGCAGGCTCAGTCCCAAATGGCCTGAGTTCTGCTCCCTACACTGTCCCCAGAAGACAAACAGAACCCATTCCCTTCCTCTTCCCCACAGGGAGGGGACCAGGAGGTTCAGAACACAGGAGAGATGGTGGCAGGTCTTCCTTCCTCTTTGCCCTAGTCATCACACACTGCTCCCTGGAGCCCATGCTCGCTCCATTGTTGTCCCAAGCAAAGGAAGCAGCAGACAGGCCCTGGCTTGGGGAACTCAGAACCTAGCTGCTCCCACTGTGGGTAGCCTTAAGCTATCAGAAATAGAGATGGTGTGTAGAAACTTCCAGATGCCCATACCACTGCAATTTATAGCTGGAGACACTGCAGCCCCAGGAAGGATGGACAAAAGCTACTCAGGTCCCCTCAAACAACTGTTCTCATTAAGTTCAAGAACCAAAGATACCCTATGGTGACACTGTTAGATAGTCGTGGAGGTTATGCATGCACACACATGAGGGCTAGAAGTGGGGTGTTTCCAAAGAGCCATGGCAGAAGCTAGATGCTCAGGTAAAGGATTCAGGGGGAATCAGGAACTGGAAATCAGTGAAAGAAAGCCTGGGGCACACAGACATATCTCATCAGCACCCCACCCCATTTTGTGGAAAGCCTCCCCCTGTTACTGTACCAGACACTTAGAAACTGGTTTAGTAAAAAGCACTGACTCCTCCCTTGGGCCCACAAGAAATAGCAATGTCTTCCAGGCTGGACAGCCCACCCCTCAGATGAGAATGGTCGTCTGTGATGGAGAGGCTGCACTCTGGAGCAGATCACCTTGTAAACTAAACACACAGCCTCTCGATGACAGCCATGCAACGACTTCTCATCAGACCTCCTCATAGGTCTAGAACTGAAAGAGTATGGGTAAGACCACGTGTTGACCATGCCCACTTAATTATGCATACCTCTCACCCTTGCCCCAGTTCTCCCTCTGTTTAAACCCAGAGTTCTCATCAGTGCCCTGGAGGGGAACTTGGGGGCACTGGATACCTCTTCCTTTACCTGTCCCTCTTCTCGATACACATTGATTAAATCTCTCTGCTTCTCACCTTGTTTCTTTGTAGTGTGCTGTGGCTAAGCCCTGCCTGTTGGAGCTGCTGGAACCAGGGCCTTAGCCCTGAAACTCTACTTACAGTACTGCAGTAAGATATGAGCAGTGCTTTCCTTACATGTCAGTGATCATTGGACAAAGTATGAGGCATTTCAGGTACACAGACTGCAGAGCCTTAGTTTCCCCATTTTTTTTAAAGAAGATGGACTTGAGTCCTTCCTCCAACTCAAGGCTCTAAGTTCAAAATACCTTAATTCCAGACTCTTGGACTTTCAATGAAAGGGTGATGAGTCCAGTCTCCACCTCACCTCACCCTTTCCTTGTGTCACCTTTCCTGAAGACAGGCCTCTCCCTTTGGACCAAAGTCCCCAGCTTTAAGGATCCAGAGTCCAGCCTGGATGCATCTGGACCAGGGATGAAGAACTGAGCTCTGAGGAGCCGGGTCATAGAAACCAAGCAGGTTCCATCCCAGAAAGCTCCATGGTTTTTTGAGGTCATCACTCTAGGCAAGGAACTGAATGAAATTCAACCACCACCCGTCAGAGGCTTGGTCCTGGGACAGAAGAACACAAGGACTTCTGGGCCAGCCCACCAGCAAGCATCTGACTCTCTAGCCCAACAGGTCCTTTACAGGGCTTCAGTTAGCCCGCCCTAAAAATCTCATCTTTGGCCAGAACTTGGCCTGGAATGGCTGGGAGGATGTCCCAGAGGCCCTGCACAGCTGTTCTTCAATCAGTCTGTTTGGGTGGAGTGGGGGCATGGTTCTCTGGGTGTTATTAATATATATTGTTCCCAGTTCAGGGAGGGACATTGGGGTAAAACTGACAAGGCCTGGAGACCAAGAGATGCCTTTACCCACAGGCCCAGTAATACAATTAAATGGATAGATATTCCCAGGTTAGGAATCTTCCAACCAAGGTATGCAACTGCCAGGAGACAGGTGGCCCTGGGACACGTGAGGGCCTCCACCGGCAGTGAACAAGATCTTGGCAGGAACCAGCCTGCACAGGCCACTCACTCCAGTCTCCACTGACTCCATTTGTCCATTGATATCTCTCTGCATCTGCTGCTCTCTCTCAGTTGGTCACCCACCCTTGCTCTGTCATCTCTCTCTCTCTCTCTGTCTCTCTCTCTCTCTCTCTCTCTCTCTCTCTCTCTCTCTCTCTCTCTCTCTCTCTCTCTCTCTCTCTCAGTGGTTCTCAATCTGTGGGTCTTGACCCCTTGAGTCACCTAAGACCAATGGAAAACATAGATATTTACCAGTGGCAAAATTACAGTTATGAAGTAGCAACGAAAATAATTTTATGGTGGGGGGGTCACTACAATATGAGGAACTGAATTAAAGGATGGCGGCGTTAGGAAGGTTGAGAACCACTGATCTAGAGCCTCTGTAAGCTAGGGTTTCCTTTTTCAATCTCACTCTCCCCCTCCTGTCCCCACTCGGGTGCGCACACTCCCTTTGGAACCCAGAGAATCCACAGCTGTCTTTAACCCAAAATCCTGCCAATTAAATAGTTCCTTCCGGCTCCAGTGGCGGCTGCTGACGTCGGGAAAAACGAACGCAGAGGCCGCCGCCTACGCGGGTGGAGCAGGGAGAGGCAGCCGCCTGCTCCTCGGAATGCCGGATGCATTGCCGTCCCTCTGTCCGCCCACATCGGACCCTGCTGAGACCAAATTACTGCTGGTCTGAACCTTATTCCCTCCAGCTTTGTGCTGATGAAGGAGGAGCACTCCACACCCCACAAGACCTCTCAGTGTCACCCCCAAAGTCCTGAGGTCCCCAGCCCTGGTTCTCTGACACTTCTTCCTGACTCCCTAATTCCCCCCCCCCCCAACCCCACCGGGGCCCCATCTGATTCTTTGATCCACTTCTTGACCCTTAGGTCTTCCACCCTTAGTGAACTCCAACCTGACTCCTCATGCCACCCCTAATCCCAAAGTCGCCTATGGGATCTAGACCCCCCCCCAAGCCCCTCTCTCAAGACTGCAAGCTGTGCCCTAGACATGAGCACTAGCTTCGAGACTCCCACCCAGCGCTGCCCTGGTCCCCGCCCTATAGGCTGCACCCTCTCCACCCAGACTTCGCACTCTGAGCACCCCTGCACTCCTGTCCCTCGAGGTCCCCATGCTCTGTCCTTGGCTTTCCTGCTTAGGGCAACACTGGCTCCGCAGCCAGGAAGACGTCGCCGTGGGAACCAGAAGGGGGCACATTAAAAGCAATTAGCCCGCGCACAGTTGGCAGCGATACCTTAATAAATAATAGTCAGAAAGGCATGTAAATAAATATTAGAGCGCATTATGCGGGCAGGAGGCACAGCGAGGCAAGGGGACCTGCAGGCTGGTGGCGACGCCTCCACCTCTGAAGACTGGCACAGGCCTGGACTGCCAGGGATACCTGGAAGTCTGAGACTCCGGAAGCCTGAGATCTACGGCTGGGGCTGAGCAGAGATGGAGAGTGAGACCAAGGGAGAAAACCAAGAAGAGATAAGAAAAAAAATACAGAATGAGCCAGGCAGAATGGTGCACGCCTTTAATCTCAGCACTCAGGAGGCAGAGGCAGGCGGATCTCTGTGAGTTCGAGGCCAGCCTGTTTTACAGAGTGAGTTCCAGAACAGCCAAAGCTACATAGTGAGACCCTTCCCCAAAACAAACAAACAAGACAAAACAAAAATGGAATGAACTGGTCTGAGAGAGTGTGGAAGGAAGGCCTGGAGGAGACAAGGATCAGTGCCTGTCACTGGCTAGCCTGGGCATCCCCCTCCTTCTTCCCTGCTGAGTCTCCTCCTTGGTCTAGGTTGACATCTGCCCAGGCTCCTCATAAGGAGGCATAGGGCTCAGCCTTGGGGATAGCCATCAAAGGCTTCCTGCTTTAAATGCCATGTCTTGAGGGGCCTCCATGTATCTCTCCAGGCAGATCTGTTCCTCTGACCTGGGGAAGAACACCTTCCTTGGGATCCCAACACACCCGACCCAGGTCTTCTGGTTCAGGAAATGGGCAGCTTCCCTTTCTACCTTTGAGACAAAAACCTTAGAATCATTCTTGATGCCTCTGCTCTCACCAGCCTGTAGCCGTCAGATAACCTAGCCATCTCTGGCTTGGAGATGTTTCCAGAATCTCCCCCACTCCTCTGTTACCTGGTGTTAGTGAAGCTTTTTTGGTTACAGCAACTCGTCCTTGAGCTCCCAGCTCCCATCTTGACCTCTCTCTCACTGGCTCTCTGTGGAGCTATAAAAACAAGGGGCCAGGAGATCAGACCTCCATTCAGCGGGTTGGTGCAATGGAAAATCTACTGTCTTTAAAATGGCCTGCCAGGCCCTGGAAATCCACCCCCACCTCCCTCCAGCCCTGACCTCACTCCCCTGCTCCAGCCCCCCTAGCCTCCTCCCTGTTCCTCAACCATGCCAAACCTGTTCCCACACTAGCACTCCAGTACTGGGTGTTCCCTCTCTCTGGAACATTCCCCAGATGGCATAAAGTATAGCCCCATTTTGCACATTTGAAGGAAAAAGAGGAAGAATGGAGGTTGGAGGGAGGGGGATGATAAGAGACTCCCAGGTGGGACAGAACAGCACTGGGCAAAGGCCAGGTGGCATGGGCACATGCCCAGTGTGATCAGGGCTAGGCTGGGATGCTCACTGGGTGGAGCTAGAGATGACTCTGAGGCTGAAGTGTGTGAGCCATCCCTTCACCAGCCTGGTACCCAGGTTGCAGAGGGCTAGACTGGACATTTGAAATGAAACATCTCTACCAATACACCCCCCAACCCTGGGGCATGGAGCCCCGACTCCACCTCAGGCCCCAGCTGGGAGTTGGACCCTGGTGCTGCCGGCAGTACTGCATGGGTAGGCCCCTGGTAACAGCCACAGTAATTACTGGTTGTGTGTGATTAGGGGATAATTATGCTTAATAAGTCCAAAAGTAATGACTAGGCAGGCTGCCTGCTGCTTTGGAAAACAGAGGCCCCCAGTGAGCTGGTGCCAGGGCGTTGAGAGGGGGAAGAATGGGCATTGTTGGGCATCCAGGTGCTGGCCCATTTCTCCTGCAGATGCCCACATTCTCTGAGCAACATCTTCACTGGGGCCTTGCTCACCTCCACAGACAGGGAGCTCACTGTCCCACAGACAGCTCCTCCCACCACTGGAAGTCTACGGTCCAATTCTGCATATCATCTGCCTATGCCCACCTCCCTCTGACCCCTCTCCTTCCTTACTCAGACAGCTTAGCATGGAAAGGGACACAGCCCTGAAGGATAGTCATTGCAGATATCACCATGATTGTCTTACAGAACTGGAATTCCTTATTAGTCCCACTGCATGATAAAGAAACTGAGGCTCTAGGAGGTCTAAGTTCATAACAGTAGAAGAGAGCAAAGTTGAAATCCCATTGTTATTTATAGCCAACCCCGAGTCTCTGCTTTCTGAGTCCCTCAGAATCCATCCAATCCATTTCCTAGAGACCCTGATCATCTCTTGTCTTTTTTTTTAATGTCAATGCTGGACTGGTAGCAGGTGCCTAGCAAGCCCTACGGTACAATGAAAAGCACACCCCGGTTTTGCAGCCGAGTCTTTTGACCACTTTGGGCTTCCGTCTTCCTATCTGAGGCATTTCTACTCCTTCAGGCTAACTCCAAGGCCCATGCTGGTCCAGGATCCTTGTGTCAGGTACCAGAGAGAGACTCAAACACGGACACCTGGGATAGTTTCCTCCACTCCGAACTGAGCTGCCCTTAACAACTCCTGGGGAAGGTGCCATAAATAGGACAGTGAGCAATACCCTTTTCTGGTCACACAGCCCTGCCCTCTCTCTACTTCAGACACCTGCCTTCAGCTCATGCTTAGAATTCAGTTTTCATCCTCATCAAATGCAGTGAAAGTCTGCAGGACTCCAAGAGTATCATGTAAAAGTTCACTTCTATGGTTATAGTCAGCTATGGTGGTTCATAGGTTAACATTTTGTGTCATTTTCCTATTTGATGTCTGAGGCTCTAGGGGACCTAAGTTCATAGCCGTGGTAGGGAGCAGAGCCAATACCCCATAATAACCTACAACCAACCCTGAGCTTCTATGCCCTGAGTCCCTTAGAACCCATCCTATCCCCTTTCTTAGGCCCCCTTGTCTCCCCATATCTTTTCTCATGCATCAACCTTTGGGGGGCATGGATAGTGCTGTCTTTACTGTACGCATTGGACAGCTGGGATGCAGGCAGTAGAAACGATTCTCCAAGCTCACAGGGAATTCTAGTTACTCTTCTGTTACTGTGAAGAGACACCACAACTAAGGCAACTTATAAAAGAAAGCATTTAATTTAGGAGTTTGTTTACAATTTCAGAGGCTGGGTCCATGTCTATCGAAGTCGGAGCATGACAGCAGGCCAGCAGGCATGGTGCTGAAGCAGTAGCTGAGAGCTTACATCTGATCTAAAAGTTGGAGTCAGGAAGAGAAAGACTGGGCCTGATGTGGGCTTTTAAAACTTCAAAGCCCACACCCAGTGGCACACCTTCTCCAAAAAGGCCATGCCTCCTAACCCTTCCCCAAGCAGTTCCACCAATTAGAGACAAAGTGTTCAAATAGAAAACTATGGGGGACCATTCTCATTCAACCCACCACACAGGATTAGCAAGAGACAGAGCCAGGATTTGAACCCAGGTCTGATTCCAAAGCTTGTACCTATAACCACATCTCTGTACTTCCTCATGACCTCAAAGGTACCTGCTCTGGGCTATCAGATAACAGGATGAGACAGGACCTAAGGGTGGAATCCACTGTTTTCCACAGCATTAGAGATGGAAGATTCCTCCCAAGCTATTGAAGCTTGCTGACCCCACCCTGTGGTATCCTTCTTGGTAGATAGCTCAGCACAGCTCTTTCTCCACAAAAGAGAAATTCCCTCAGTATCCCCTGGAAAAGAAGAGTCTATGGTCAATACTAACCTGGCACCTTCTTGGGCCATTGTGGGGCAGTGCACTGTGTGGAGAGGGAGCACATGAGGAAAACTAGGACATTTCAGCTCCCAATCACTAAGCCTGGGGGCTAAGGAGAGGGGTAGAGCAGGAATTGCCTCACTTAGCTTCTGGGCACCTCGAAGGACCACTCTCACAGGACCAGGAGCTCCCGTCGTATGAATAAGTTGCTGCTACTGTAAAGCTAAGGGAACAGACTGTAAATCTGAACTTTTAGCCATTTATATGAAATAAATATCACTAGCAAACAGTGATCCACAGGAGAGGTGGAGTAGAGTTGGAAAGTGTAAATGCCTCAAAAAGTGCATAGTGATCAAAAATGGCATCTGATATTGACCTGATATTGATTAGTGGGGTTCTAAACCACTGTCCCCAAAAGATTTTTCAACATCCAGAGACAGGCACTGAACCCAGAGGATTCTGGCTCATGGGGTGAGATGTGAAGTCTGGGAGGCATAGTATTAAGTTGGATGCCCCTGCAAGGCCCACCCACCCCTTAGTATTCCATAACAGTTATTCCAGTCAGAGCTGGAGTTGGAGACCACAGCCCAGAGAAGCGAAGCGTTTCAGCACCATGGACAGAGAGGAAGCCTCGGCTGCAGGGGCAAACAGTCACTCTGGCAACGCACGGGGCTCTTCAAAAAAAAAAAAAAAAAATAGGATTGGGCAAATAGATCAGCTGGCACAGTGCTTGCCTACCACACACAAGAGGTCCCAGATCTGATGCCCAGAACCACATAAACTGGACGTGGTGGCACACACCAGTAATTTCAGTACTTGAGAAGTAGAGACAGGAGAATCAGGAAAGTCACCCTCAGCTGTGCAGTACACTGAAGGCCAGCCTGGGTTACATGAGACCCTGTCACAGAATAAAAAAAAAAAAAAAAAAAAAAAAAAAAAAATTAGTTAAATTCTTTAAAGTAAACCAATAGTCGGGAAGACATGGGGGCTTCTCACATTCTTCTCTGATATGCAGAAACGCAGATACGAGCTATGTGATTGCTCGGGCCCAAGTCTCGAAGTGTGGGTGGGGGGGAGTTGTGTTTATTTGATAACATAGGAGAAAAGAATGAGAAGGTGGGCTAGCCTTGGCCTGGAAATCCTACAGAACACTCTTGAGTCTCCCTCTAGGTGACAGTGTGGTCTTGGGAACGTCATTCCCTTCTCTGGGTCTGTCCATGACATTTCTGGGCCCTGTGGTCAGTGATGGGAAAGCTGGCACGCAGCGTATTTGGTCCCAGATCTCTCACGTGACTAAAGTCACTTTTTCCGTCTACTTCACTCATCAGGATCTTGAACAAATGAGTCATCTCAAACGAGCACTTCTCAAACTGTGAGCTCGACAACAGGAGCGCCCCAAGACAGGTGTTTCATGAATGCAAAGAAAGAAAGGGGAACTGCAGCCAAAATAAGTGTTGGGATTATGGAGGTAAATTAAGTCAAACAGGCCTTTTGCCTGTAGAACTTCTGGACCCTCTGATATGTTGCTATGGTGTGTTTATTATTTCTGAGACAAGAGCAGGAAGTATTCAGTGTTCCCAATCTTCCTCCCATGGAACAATTACAGGAATAAATAACATGTAGTGAATTTCCCTTAAGGACCAGGCACTGTACTCTCCTAGGAAGAAGGTACTATCACTGTTCCCATTTTGCAGAGAGGAAAACTGAGGTACAGAACAACAAAGGACTTGCCCAGAGTCACACATTCAGTGTACTACAAACCAAAAATATGAACCCAGGTGGGCAGGCTCCAGTGTCTATACTTCCTACAGCTTGGCTCAACTGCCTGCCCTGACTCCAGGACTTGAAGAATAGTAGCCAGTGTGGGAAGTGTTGGCCTAAATGCATGTCTGCTTAGCTCTGGGTATTTTGAGCAATGGATTTTTTTTTCTTTCCCTGTAATTTTCCTTTGGGTTGATGTTTAGATTACAGGCAAATGGAGGCAGGCCCAGATGGTGGCTGGGAGGCAGAAGGAGCCCTGTGGGCTTTTGAACTAATTAATTAATTTTAATTAAGATTGGCTTTGCGGCACATGACATGGAGAACTGCTATGCTTCTGGTCAGCTGATGGGGGCAAGAGAAAGGAGAGGAGAGAGAGAAGCCACAGGAAGGGTGGAAAGAGAGGAGGGGAAATAAAGGGATGGAGGAGAAGAGGGGACAGATGTTGTGGGTGGGAAGGAAGGGGTTGGAGTATGAAGAGACAGAGACAGAAAAGCAAAGGAGAAAGAGAGAGAGAGAAGCTGTTACTGATTCACAGAGCCCTCTCTAAAGAGAGGCAAATGAGGAAGCCTCCCCTAGGATCCTGGACTCAGGACACTTTTTGTCCCAGCTTTGTTTTCTCAACCAAGAGCAGCTGAAGGGTGTCCTTCATGGTGACAGGTGAGACCCTGTTAGCACAGGGCTCTTCCGGGATGCCTGAGGCAGGTCCTGAGACTGGCCCTGCCCGCAAGCACAGGACTCTTAGCCCTTCCCTCCCTTGATGCTCATTCTGGCCCAGCTCCTCACCAGGTACTTCTCTGTGCTGTTTGCTGGGGACCAGCCTGCTCCTGTCACCCACCACTTGCAGCCTCCGCTGCTCCCCTGTTCTCTGCCTGGAACTTCAAAGGAGCCTGACACAATTTCTCTGCAGCCGTTCCTCGCCTGTCAGGTAGCTCAGTCTGCACAGGACTCAGCTCTGCCTCATATCTTCAAGTTTAAAAAAAAAATGAACCCTGGATCCTGCCTCTCTTCATATGGGAGCATAGATAGGCACAGGGACAGAACTAAGTGTCACTGGTGACATTTCAAGTGCTAGGCTGAGCCTCAGGGCTTCCTTGAGGGCATCTGGATAATATAATCCCAGTGTCCTAAACCTAGTGGACTCCAGCCCCATCCAAGCCATCCCTCATCACAGGCCTCTCCAGCCCCCCAGGAGGAAATTTGGGATGATGTTGCCATGGCAACCGTGGTACCAGAAATTGCTGTTCGTTATGCTCAGGGGATAGAATTATATGACCCGGAATCAAAAACATGCAAGGCAACTGACATTATGGAAGCAAAGTTGCTCTCAAAACAGAGGGACTCAGAAAGAACCCACACACACACACACACACACACACACACACACACACACACACACAC
>CABHPR010142425.1:0-16839 GCA_902168415.1 Peromyscus melanophrys
ACACACACACACACACACACACACACACACACACACACACACACACACACGTGTATATGGACTATCAAAGCTAGGAAAATAAATATCAGGGAAAATCTTGGAAAATGGATTAGAAAAATTGTAAAAGCCACAGAATCATGATGTCTGCTACAAAATTGTGTCTTTATATAACAGGAAAGATGCACCCAAGAAATCTCAACAATACTGATTGGGAAGTCTCCTAAGGACTCACACCTAGATCAAGAACTACAGGCAGCTAATGGCAGCTGAGAGAGGGAAAATCAGTCTTTCCTAGGGATGATTCCTCTGATAGGTCATTCAATCCCAAGTAGTTAGCCCCAAATACATGAATTTGAGAGGCAATGGAAGGTACAGGAGGAACTGGTGGGTGAAGGAACGGTAAAATGATGTTAATAGCATACTCATGCATGAAATTCTCGAATTTAAATTTAAAAAGTACAAGATATATTAGAGTGATAAAAGTTTATGTGATTGAACTGTGGTTTTAAAAGTTATGTCTCATATATTATATGCTGACTTTTGAGCATTTTTGCCTGTAAATATGGCTACTATATCAGCCTCAAACCAAGGATTCCACCAGTGCTTTTTTTTTTTTTTTTAACGAACATTCAGTAGAGCAGGAGGTGAATTATAGCCATATGAAAGAGTAAAAAGACTTGTATGGAAAAAATAATCATTTATGTCTTTTTTAATGTTTACTTTTTACTAGTTCTTTGAGAGTTTTATATAAGAGTTTTGATCATATTTACTCCCTTCTCCTATTTCCAGATTCACATCTTTTCCTTACCTGCTCAACTTTGTGTCCTATTTTTTCAAACCCCCTCAAGACCAATTTGTGCTGTCCAAATATTCTTGGATGTGTAGTGTCCCACTGGAATGTGATCGACTTACCAAGGGCTACACTGTTAGACAAAACTGTCTCCCCCCTACCAGCCAACAATTGCCTGCATTGTTGTATAACACTTTCCTCCTACAACAGCTTCCTCTGGATTGGAAACATTCCATCCTTCAGGGACGCATTTTAAGTAGGGAGGTAAACAACACAAAACAGCTTCACGAAGTTCCTGAAACTAACCAGAATCACTAGGACACTCTGCACCAAACTAAGCAACAATGCTACTGAGAGCCAAGTTGCAAAAAAGACTCAGAGTGAGCGCCAAAGAAAACTCAGGCCACGAGCTGCCTGGAAGAAGTAGAAATCAACTGACCTTCCTGGAAGAGGTTTAGACCAACTGAGGCACCTGGACCGGACTCTCTCCAACCCGTTGAGCTGCCTGTTGAGTAAACATGTATGTTGTGTCTCCCCAGGACAAGTTTTGTCACATAGCAAATACCTCCACACCTAGTGTTTGGATTCTTTGCCCATGCTGGGATATGATTGGCTTGGGCTAGCACAGGTCTTGTCGGCCCCAGCTTAGTCCTTCCTATTCTATTATTCCCTTAAACCTCTCGTATCAGTGTTCACTGTGCTAATCATTGTGCCCAACAGCCATCTTTTCACTCTTTCTTTTCTACTTTAGTAGTGTTTATTAGATATATTCTCCTAGCATGTAAAAATTAAAACCTAGCAAAAAAACAGCAAAAGTTCATTTCCTTCTTTAAAACCAACAGCCATAATTTTTATTGGTTTTCTAATTATTCTGTAACATTTCTTGATAGTCACATCTTTAAAAGAAATACACATACAATTATATTCCCACTGGATACCATTTATTAGTTGCCAAAGTTTTCCTTTTTGAATTCACACCAGGGAGATTATAGGTTTCAGCAGTAACACAGAGGATGAGAGTTGGCAATTCAAGATAGAAACACATTCCTATTTTTGTTTCACACAAACACAGAACACTGCTTCAAATAATTCATTGTCCACAGAAGCCGCTGACCATTTCTCACACGTAAATTTGTATAACGCTCGTTTCTTCATGCAATGAAAGGATGTACCTCATACTTGAGTCTTGTGTAGCAGTCTCCTGGGAGACTGAAACATTTTATCTTGCAGAGAAGCTTCTTAAACTAGAAGTAAACAAGCTGAGTGCTTTAATCCCAGCACTCAGGAGGCAGAGCCAGGCAGATCTCTGTGAGTTCGAGGCCAGCCTGGTCTACAGAGCAAGATCCAGGACAGGCACCAAAACTACACAGAAAAACCCTGTCTCAAACACACACACACACACACACACACACACAAAAAAAAAAAAAAAAAAATTAAATAAATAATTAAATAATTTAAAATAATTTAAAGTAGTTTCAGGAAGTCCCTGAAACTGACCAGATGCACTCACTAGGCAACCTCTTACCTGTACTCTGGTAAGTAACCTCAGGAAAACTCATTGGTTTGTTGATATCCATACTTTGGTTTGCCATGGGCTCCCTATTTGGGGTAAATAGACATGTGTATTGTGTCTTCCCAGGAAAAGTGTTGTCACACAATGTTGAGTATTGATAACCTTTATGACCCACTTTGATTAAATTGGTAAAATGCAGAGGAAATAACTAACTGTTGATTGCAGGCTTAGAACACTGTAGACTTAAGAACATTCAATCTTATTACCTGGTAGTTAAGTTTCTATAAGAAATGCAGGCACTCACACAAAAGAAAGAAGGGAATCTAGGGAAAAGCTGAGGTCCCAGGCATAATGCAAAGTTCTCACAGCAAATGCAAAGAAAATACATGAATTTGGAGATTTAAAACACACAAACTTTTGGTAGACACATTAAAATCATGGCATAGTATATTCTTTATATAATAATATATTTTGTATGACAGAGTCAATTAACAAGAAAGAAACAACTATATTAAAATTTAAAATTCATCCTGGGCACAGCAACTACAATTCTATTGCATTGAACAAATCCCACATAACTTTCTAAATTGCTATTCTTCATATACCAAATAAAGCATTTAAACTAGATAATTTTTGGCTTTCTTTAAGCTGAAATTTTTGGTTCTATGATTAGGGCTCAAATCAATGTGGCATCAACAGTTATTTATAGCAGTTATTTACAGAGAGTTACTATATATTTAATTCAAGGAAAAATATCACACCTATAATTAGGTAGTTTCGGGCTAAAATAAATAGGGTGATTACAGGCCTTTTCGGGAAGCATACAGTTTGAAGTAAGATTTTATAAATTTAATAAAGATGTAAAAATTATATTTTACTTTCACATTTTAAAAATACACAAAACTTTATAAAGACTGTCTTTAATCTTGGTATTTCTTGCAACATTAAAATCTCTCTGTTGTACATGACAAAGGCCTTAAAGCAATCACTCTATTAGGAAATCCTCATCTGGCCATGTGTCTGTTATTAAGCATTTCACTTGGCTCCTCTCTGCAATTAACATTCCAAAGCTTATGAGAGCTGGTTGTGGACACCATATGTTTGGCACCAGTCCCTAAAGTTCAGCCACATGTTCATTTTGATAGCAAAGCACCGTGGTGGAGAGAAATGGAAAATTTCCAAGCAGTCTCTAAGCCATATATATATTTTAAATCATTTATTAAGAATTTCTTACAAGCATGTAGTGCATTTTGAGAAAACCTACCCATCTTTTCCCCTATCCCACCCACCACTTTTCTCTCCCAATTTCATGTATTCTTTGATTTTTAACCTCACTGAGTTCTGTATGTGCATAGGTACAGAACCATCTACTGGAATATGAGTAGCCTTTCAGGTCTCCTGAAGATAGTTTACTCTCCATAGAGTGTTTCAGCTAGGGATAGAACTTGATGAACCCCTCCCCCATCCATTGTGAGATTTGGGGTGTGAGCCCTCTATTTGTAAATTATACTAAAGACTGAGCTGACCACAAGCATTTGTTATCTAATTCTCTCTGAATGTCCACATTGTCTAACTTTTCAATATATATGCTCAAAAGAAATAACATTGATTTTGGAATAAAAAAATTAACTGTGCTGGCTAGTTTTATGGCAACTTGACACAAGCTAGAGTTATCAGAGAGGAGGGAGCCTCAATTGAGAAAATGGCTCCATAAGATTGAACTGTAGACAAGCCTGTAGGGTATTTTCTTAACTAGTGATTGATCACGGAGGGCCCAACCCATTGTGGGTTGGGGCCACCCCTGGGCTGGTGTTCTGGGCTCTATAAGGAAGCAGGATGAGCAAACCATGAGGAGCAAGTCAGTAAGCAGCACCCCTCCATAACCTCTGCGCCAGCTCCTGTTTCCAGGATTCTGCCCTGTTTGAATTCCTGTTCTGATTTTCTTCAATGATGAAATCTAATATAGCATAAGCCAAATAAAACCTTTCCTTTCCAACTTGCTTTGGTCATGGTGTTTTATCACAGCAATAGAAATGTTAACTAAGACAAGTTGTTACCAGAAGTAGGGTATTTGCTATGACAGAACTGATCAAATTGCCTTTGGGAGGATTGTGGAAGGACTTTGGAATTTGGAGCTGGAAAAGCCATTGAGTATTGAGAGCTCAGTGAACTATTCTTATAGGAGCTTGGAAGATAAGAATGTTGAAAAAAGAACAGCCAGTGTAGGCCTAATTGGTGAAGCTTCAGAGGGAAGCAAAGATCCTGTTGGGCCATTTGTGTGGAGAATCTTTGGTTCTGGTTAGCTGGAGCTTAAGAACTGGCTGTGATTATCAAGAGACCAGAATCTTTGCTTTACTGGGACAGTTGATGCTGGTCAGCTGGAGCTAAGAAATTAGCAGTGATTAGAAGACACCAGCCTCACTGAGGTGAAATCTTCTGGGAAGTGTTTCTTCAGAGCCAGAACATTACTTCATATTATCTTATTTGGAAAAAAAATTCAAAGTCAGTTATAATGTTACTTAGAACTGGAGGATTGCTTGATTACAAAGAAATTCGTGAAACCAAGAAATGCTGAGACTGAGAGAAACAGTGTTCCCGATGGAAGCACGTACCAGTTAGCTAGCCAATACCCATAGTCAGCCCTGAAAATGTACTTGCAAGGAACGTTGTACAGACTGAGCATTTATTTAGCAGTGAATATACATTAAGTATGTAACAATAATTAATGAGAGAGGAGCCCATGAATTTGAACGGGAGCAAGGAGGGCTGTACGGGAGGATTTAGAGGGAGGAAATGAAAGAGAGAAATGCAATTACATTATCTCAAAAATTTTAAAATAGGAAGGAAAAGGTCTCTTATATTTTATCTGTAGGAAAGAGATACTTAGAGAACTTTTGTCTCAAGTGGTAGCTCAGTTTGGGGACTGGGGGAGTTTCGTCTTAGTCTGTTCTCACTAACAGAAGAGAAGATTGTCTTGAAAATGGCTTTTGAGATGTTCAGTTTTGCTGTCTCTATTGCTTTTATCTTTGGCTCTTTTTTCATTTTGTTATTCCACAGTATTTGCAAGAATGTATACTGAGAATACTTGTACTGAGAATAGTTGAGTAATTAGGATGAAATCAGTATAAAGTCCACAGTGGGTCTTAATGGAAACAGTGTGTGTCTCTTTAAGGATCCATTTGGAGAAGGCTCCATCCTTCATGTTGGCAGCTCCCTGTTGCCAGACTCTAAGATCAGTAAGAGTGGTATTTCTAGATTCCTGCTTTGCATCTTGTAGATAAGAAATAGTCATCCAGCCAGACTCTACAGAGTTGAACCCCTGAGCACTAAAACTACCACCAACATTTTAGGGCTGGATTCCAAAGCTATTTCACTTAAAGCAGTCAAATAGCCCATCAACGGTGTCAAGTGTACAAGACACAGATCTCATTACACAGTCTCAGATTCTGTAGTTAGCTTGAAAAGACTTCAAGGGTTAATTTATCATAAAAATGTTTTCAGTTACTGCAAGACCTACATTTTTGTTTTCTTGGCTTCATCTGTTCAGCTGATGGACATAAATGTACTGAATTTGCTCCAGGTTTCATCAAGATTACAGGGTTTAAGTCAGGGATTCTGTGCCAAATAGATGCTGGCTTATTCAACCTTCACTTTCACATGGCAGTATTTCTGAGCTACAACTACACAACAGCTATATTAGATGAAAGAAATCAAGTAGTGCTCAACCCAAGCATTGCCCCTGACCCCATGAAATCCATTGCTCTGAGATGAAGCTATCAGATCTAAAACACAGCAATGATGCAGACAGGTAATTAATAAGCAAAGTGTAAGGGGATGGGAATGTCAAGGCTGGATTGTATTATTACCACCATTAACTATTTCAGGATTTGAAGCAAGTTTTCCTAAGGAGGGAACATTAATTTTGCTTAGGGTTTAAAACATGATTTTTTTTTTTAAAAATCCAGCCAAATAAGGAAGGGTCAGAATGGAAATGTGGAAAATGTTTGGCTCAGGTCTATCTTTGGAAGGGATAAGGGAAGTTAATTTTCAGATTTTCACATCTAAATAAAACTTCTGAAAGCCAAAATACTGTCTAGAAAACAAACGCAGTTTGGAAATGCTTATATTTGTTGTTTCAGAGACATGCACAAAAGAAATATACCACTTGAAAACCCAAAAATGGAATGGGAAACATAAAATAGTTTGAGGGATTATAAAACTGAAATATGGATGAGTATAAACTATTCAGTGGCCAAAGAAGACTACACGCTTACAATGTGAACAACCTGACCTGCTTTCCTGTCAGAGAACTAATGCACACTGAGGTTGATGTAGAAATTCTGCAGGGAAGGTCAATGTGGGAATTTGAAGGCATTCTCAGCCGTTCCTGCCTGTGATTTAGCCCCATCTCTGTCGGCTGTCTATGTTAGCGTACCCTCCTGAGAAGGCGAGGGAGACTATGCTGCCGTTGCTGTCCTGGCACGCTTCAGCACTCCTCCTTGTCTTCTTTTATCGCCACATACAGTTTTCAATATTTGTCTTTAAATGCAACCAGAAACCAACTGATGTTAATTTTGAAAATACAATTTACAAGTATACAAAATCTGGTGCAATAGCAAATACATGCTATACAAATAATCGAGACAAGAGACCGTCACATTCAGTTTTTCAGTATAAATCTTGGATAGACTAAAAACTTTGGATGGGGCAAGTAGGCCAAACAATGCAACTAAATGCAGATGCTTCTGCCCTCCTGCAGGGTGTTTTCTCAATCTGTGGTTGTAGGGTTAGCTGAGTGGGAATGGTAGATAGCTCTGCATCTATGATATGCTGCTGATAACCAGTCAGAGAGATCTCCGGAGAAATTTGGAAGACTCTAAAGGGTCAATGTGGCCTAGCATATACATGTCAATCCATTGTGAACACTCCAAGAGCTTCCCCACAACTTCTCTCCACAGTTGTGCTTTCAAGTCTTCTAAATGGAACAAATGGTTTGAGATGTTCACATCAGCCACACGGAAGGCCCAGCCTGTGTTTTCCTTTTGGAAACCTCAAAGCTTTGGCAGTCAGGAGCCAGCAAATAAGGGTGGAGAACACTGCTACATGCTGGAAACAGTAAAGACTGAAAGAGTGTTGCCCACTGGCAATGGAAGCCAAATTGTAAGGTCATGGGGGAAAAGAGCTGGAAGTTACTTATAAGTACCTGCACCAGAACCAGCGTCTTTCAGCCAATGGCCTTGGGTGCCCCCTCCCCGGGCGAGAGCCCTTCCCTGCACTTGCCTGATATATTTCAGTACAGCAATTGCCAGGAATTCTGATTGTAGGAAATGTATCCTTGCCTCTTTGACTTCTTTCCTTCTTCCTTTTGAATTCTATAAATATCAGAAACAAAGTCTTTGGCAGCCTTTGCAAATCACCTTCACCCAGACAAGTCAGGTACTTTTCTTGGTTCCTTGGGTTTTTTTCCTGTTCCTTACAAATTGCAACATGAGACAGATTCTCAGTGTTTCTTGGACCAACAGAAAATAAATTCAGTGTAAGTCAAATGATTGAGTCAGACATAGAGGGAAATCTGGTCCCCATGAGCTGGCAAATGTAGTCTTGGTTTGAGTAACACCTTGAAGCTCTGTAATGGGTTGCTCACAGGGCACTCAAATTTACCTCACTCATCCCAACAGTGAGGTCAGTGGAATAAAAGTTGTTATCCACATTTCACAGACGAGTAAACTGAGACTCAGAAAGACTAATGTGTTCAAAAAAAAAAAACCGAGAAGTAATGTTAGGAATGGAAGTCAAGCTTCCAGATTCCACGCTTAATTCTTTTCCATTACTTAACACTTCAACACTGCCTCTTTCTCCATCTTACAGAGCCATACAGACTTACTTTTAATCTGAAAGGAAAATGGAGACTCGGGGTGTGCGGGGGGGGGGGGGGAACAGTTGTCAAGGAGAATGGGGGAGGGGGTAGGCTGAGAACAAAACAGTCCATGGGACATGGTGATTCAGAACTTGGCCACCGGTATGTTTCATCTGGTGCTAGAACTGATTATGTGGAAGAGACCTAGGAAAAACTCAGTCACACTCAGCACAGTCTGCAGTCTTCTGTGTACTTTGCATCCCAAGAGACTTTTGTGATACAGCTGTGATGAAATCTGCCACATATATTCATTCCAGTGCTTAAAACCTACATTAATATTGGAAATGTCGAACCTCAGATTTCTATGTGGCCTAATCATAAAATAATGTCTACTTCTTATATTTGTTTCAAAATGTAACATGTAACACCAGGGCTTCAGCTTATATTTGGTATGGATAACCTTCCTTTTTTAGTTTAAAAATGGGCCTGGCAATCTTAGAAATTTACTGAAATAGGACAAAATAATAAAGTCTCTATGATTTTGTTTCAAGATTAATGAAAAGTATTCATGTTGGAGTTCATGAATTAGAATTAGAGTGGCCATAGATAGTTAAAAATCCAGTTTGTTATGCTGATAGATAAAGATTCTTGACTTGAAAGCAACTAGTAAACTTGCCATTTTGGTAGCCTAAGCATCAAAGCTCAGTTAAACACCATTCACATTGCAATTTGACTTACAAGTTCATGCTGCATCTTTGTTTTGAGCACAAAAAGGAAGTTAAACTGGTGAACAAAAAGTAGTTAGCATTTATGAATGGCTTGAACTGAAGTGTGCCTGTAATAGAAACAAAAACAACAAACTAGCAAGAGCTTGAGAACTGTGGGTCAGGAGCTCACTCTCAAACCTGGATCACAAGAACCGGGTTTCAGCTGCACTGCCTGGCTTTGAAAGAAACATTAATTACCCTGAAAACCTAAAAGGATTTTATGACATGATGTTCTTGTAATACTGTGAGGACATACAGAGGCAATTTATTATCAAGACAAAGACCTTTCCTCTATTAGAAAGGAAATTGCACAACCCCTTGGAACAAAAATCAAATTTTCAAAATAAACAACTTATCTTTTCTCTACTAAAACGTAAGAGTCTGCTAAAAACAACTCTTTGTTTTAAAAGCACATTAGTGCCTCAGATGCAGTGATTATGAGCACATGGTGGTGAGAAGCCATGAGCTCTGGGATGAGACCTGTCTTGTACACCATAGAATTTAAGGCTTTGTCTTCAAATTTATAAATGCACATTTTATTGAAATACATCATGTTCATGGAAAAGTACATAAAACCAAGGCACACAAAAAGCAACTTTCACAAATTGCTGCACAGAGGACACAATCCAAGCAGTCACCAAGGAATTCAAGACATGAAATAACACAGACATCCAGAGGTGCCCTTTGCCACCACCCCCATTCTTTTCTCCTCCCTACAGATCACAACTTTTCAGCCTTCTAATACTAGGAATTATAGCCACTTTGTCTTTTACTTTGTGTCAACAGAATCACACAGCACATTTTGGATTATTTGGGGCTTGGATCTTGTGACATTCACTAACATGCTGTAGATAGATAGCATGCTTTTTGTTTTGTTTTTGTGTTGTATATGTGTCCATTATATTACTATACTATAAGTTGGTCAAGGAAAACAGAGCTTTTATTGTAGTTTAAAGGAGTTCTTTCAAAGCCATTATGAGTGACTTAGACCTGGGAATGTATATTCAGGTACCATAGAATAGTGTTCTCCACTGCAGGGAAGTCACAGGACTTGTTAGGTCTCAGCAGCAGAGAAAAGCGTAAATAAATACAGTTACAAAAGACAGAGGTGGGACAGCTAGTAGGTGGCTGCTCTACAGAACAGAGAAATCTCTTCTATTGATTTCAAATGTCATCTTGTAGCACTCAACTTTGGGCCTGGCAGATGCTAGAAATCAAGTCTGCTTATCATAAAGGGAGACTCTAAGATTAGTTTACCTTAGCGTCGTAAAAAAACAAGCAGTGAGATCTTAACAGATGTTGATAATAAATGACCTTTAAAAAAGACAGCAAGCATAGCCCAAAATTGCTTTGGCACTTAGTCTACAACATTCCATCTCTCCACAGTCACCAGGCTGTAGTCAGCCAGTGTGCAGGTTCTTCAATACAGATGTGACTTTCTCAGAAACTTTAGTTCTGAGAAAAGTTGGTTCGTCATTCTGTTATGTTTCCCCAATCCAAGAAGTACGTTTTGTTTTGCTGATTGTGAACAATGCTGTGTGTTTGTTTGTTTGTTAGTTTATTGGTGAGTGGTGATATTTTATTTGTGTACCCCAATAAAACTTATCTGGAGATCAGAGAACAGAGCCAGTCACCAAATTTGACATAGAGGTCAGGCATGGTAGCACATACCTTTAATCCTATCATACGGGGAGGCAGAGATTCATCAGGATCTCTGTGAGTTCAAGGCCACACTGGGAACAGAGCCAGATGTAGTGGCACATGCTTTTAATCCCAGCACTAGTTAAACATAGAGGTCTGTAGGTCTGTACAGACAGACAGGAAGTGATAGAGCTTGGTGGAAAGAGGAAGTGATGTAGCTTTGCGGAGAGAGGAAGTAAGATGGCAGGGCACAGAAAGGTATACAGGCATGAGTATACAGGAAGTAGCTCTCTCTTGGGCTAAGGATTTCCTAGTGGTAAGAACGTGGCTGGCTTCTTTCTGCTTCTCTGAACTTCAGCTTTCACCCCAATATCTGGCTTCAAGTTTTTTA
This sequence comes from Peromyscus melanophrys, assembly GCA_902168415.1. Classification (NCBI taxonomy): domain Eukaryota; kingdom Metazoa; phylum Chordata; class Mammalia; order Rodentia; family Cricetidae; genus Peromyscus; species Peromyscus melanophrys. Next base: position 10,960 of record CABHPR010142425.1, read on the forward strand.
TTAATAAGACCGTTTAGCAATTCGTGTTACATTGGTGTATTATTGCCTGGTATACCCCTAAAAGAGAGTATCTTGGATTATAGTACATACACATTTTCAAATACTGAAAAATTTCTGGAGTTAATTTATTTGTTCATCACTGTCCTAGTTGCCTGACCTTTTCTACCATTTAAAATTGTCACTTTTTAAATTTTATGGTCTTAAATTTATATTAAGTAATTTTTTTCAGATTTTTATAAGCTGCTTAGAAATCCTTGCTTCTATAGTCTGAGCCAACTTTTCTCCCCACTTTGTTAAATTTGTGCTTTTTACTCCTCTATGATGATTCCTCAATTTTATTTGTGAATTCTTTGACCTGAATTACTTAGAAATACGCTATTTGATTTCCAAATACCTAGAGATTTCTCGCTTATCTTTATGATATTTCTAGTTTAATTATTTCTAGCTTAATTCCATTATCCTTCTTGAAGCTGATTTCGTTCTGTGTGTTAAGGTATATTTTGCAGCCTGTTTGTATCAATCGTCAGAAAGATGAGTGTTCTGCTGTTGTCTGAGATTCATATCTAAATGTCAGGTACCTGAGACTGCTGCAGTGTTGAATAGGTTATGTGTGCTGTTCTTGAGCCTGTTGGTCTGCAAGATAGTGACAGAGGGATGCTGAAGTCTTGACTGTAATGGCAGATGTGTCTGCTTCTTTCTTCCATTCTATAGGTTTGCCTTTTATATTTTAATTGTTTGACACTAATCCGATCTTCAACCTAGAATTAACAAAGAGTCATAAAAAGCATTAATCATTTCTGTGATTATGTGCTGTGGAATAATCCTCTTGTACATTGTAAAGATTTGTCACTCAAATTGGTTTAATAAAACACTGATTGGCCAGTAGCCAGGCAGGAAGTGTAGGCAACCAAACTAAGGATGGTGGGAAGGAGGAGGATGGAGTGAAGAGATGCCAGCCAGCCGTCTGAGGAAGCAGGACATGTAGAAAATGAGGTAACAAGACATGAGCCACATGGCAAAGCATAGATAGAAATATGGGTTAATTTAAGTGTATGAGTTAGTAAGAAGCCTGAGCTATCGGCTGAACATGTATAAGTAATATTAAGTCTCTGCGTTAGTTATTTGGGACTGGCAACTGGGATTGGGAAAGAACTATCTGTTTAAATATGGTGCCCAATGTTGGGCAAGAATTTCCATGTAAAGTTTGAAAAAGCTTTGAAAAAGGATTCTAAACATACAAAAGAACAGAGTCATGCATGACTTCTCAGTAGCAACATTTTCTTGGCTGGGCTCTGTTTGCTGGCTGAGAGCAGAGGCATGGCTCCTTTAAGATGCAGCTCAAAAGATGTGTTACTTTGGGGGAGAGGTTTTGCTTTTATTTCCATAGGAAATGAGAGGCTATGGATTCATTCTGGGTTAAAAAAAAAAAAAAAAAAACAGGTTTGATCAAGGAAGACCCCCTGAAATCATGACTACAGACATAAAAAAATAAACCTAGGAGAAATACAGAAACAAAATGTATATTTTAACCTGTTCAAACACATAACAAAAAGAATCATCTGACTGTCGAGGCAGCAGATTAATGTTTCAATTATGCATTTGATTTCTGTTGTTTCCATTTGAACCGCTCTTACCTTTTCTACTTCACTGTCTGTGTTATCCATCTATTCTGGCATGTTGCCTATTTTTTTTTCTGTTAGAGGACTTGGCATTTCAATTTTATTGCATTAAAATTCCCTAAGCACAATTTTAACAGCTGCATCCTATTTCAGTATGTATTATGATTACTTTGTTTCTTTAAATTTTTTTCTTGCCTTTTGAAATGTCTTATAAACTTTATTGAAGCCCACATATGTTCTTCAGGTAGCAAGAATTGGAAAAGTCGTCCTGTGTTGAGTCACGAGTATTTAAGTTATCAGAGCAGGTTTGTTTGCTTCAGGTTTTCCAGGATCTTCACTGTGTTCTTGTGACATCATGCTTTCCTAAATACTCCCCTCCAGAGTTCAGTGTCGTATAGCTCTCCTCTCAGTAACTGATATTGCTAGACTGCATCCATGGTGGTTCAATAACACCATGTGAGTGAGGATTCTATTCTCTAATCTTCAGACTAAGTCATAAGCAAAGCATGTGTATAACTTTCACAAATCCTGTCTCTACTGTTGCTCATTTTCTTCCATATCCCTGCTGCTCTGCTTATCACAACATTCCTGGGCCATTTCCTTCTTTCTCTAGAGAGAATGGGCTTTGGCAAACTGCTTTCCTGGAGGCCTTTGCTGTGGAGAAGACCCAGGCAGCATTTCCTATTGATCACTTTGACCTTTGTCCTTACAGACAAGAGATTTCTCTCAGATGTTCACAGTGAGAATTACTTTCACTTCGTGGATGTAAAGATGAAAATGGGTAGAGACCTACAGGAGTTTTTCCCTTTCATACTATTTCACAACTAGCTTCTAGAAGTAGCCATTTAAGTGTTCCAACTAGTTTATGCTTCCTGTGCTATATGCTTCAGGTAATCAGACCTTGATTATAGTTTTGTCTGTGTCACTTCAAGTGAGTTTCTCTCAACCCTAGTTATATATAAAGTATATAAACATTTAGAAATAATGTTGTTCTATAATTGTTAGATGTAGCTTTCTATAGTCATTATTAAGTCAAAATTATTGAAAGTTGCTCAAATGAACATTAAAGCTGTTCTTTTCAAGAACATAAGATATACTAATACTGTATATTAATATGTTAGAGACAACTTGAAAATGAAACCATTACATGTTTCTTTTCTGAAACTTTGTGTTTTCTTATTTGCCCCTTTAATGTTCTATTGTAACTACAAAACCAACTATAATGGATTTCAGCCACAATCTTGTCAGTGTAAATATTTCACCCCAATAATTCTAAAATACATGGCAACTGTGGTTGATGGGAAATCTGTGTATTTCTAACTATGGTAAAATCAGTGTATTTCTAGCTATTAGGTAATAGATATTCCTTTTCCTTATGCCTATTCCATGGTCAAAATATCTGTTTACATGTGAGTTACAAACATAACTCCTAAAAGAGTCAATAATAATATGTTTTTCATATTTTGCTTAAAACCAGTTAATACAGTCTGTCTTGATAACTAACAGTAAAGTCCAGAATTGTTTGATGTTTAATTTAAAATATATTTACATTTTCCCCAAATTATGGATGAGGTTTGTATTTACATTTTATAGAGAAGATTCTTATTTTTCTTTTTAATCTCTAGGGTATCTAAACTCTGAAAATTTGCAGTTGTTCCCATGCTTGATTTCAGTCATCCACAGTCTTAAAAGTAATTTCTAGTATTACCACTAAATGGTTGACCAGGACCTAACCCCTATTTTCCATACATTTAGCTTTCCTAGGTCCTCATTGGTCCTCAGTACCTGTTATTTTATACCACTCAGAGATGACATTGAGTCACTCTCTGCTTCTCATGATACCTTGAGACTTTTGCTGAAAGATTTGTACAGATGGGATTTCCATCACTTCCTGACTTTATTGATTTTCCAGGAAAGAAAACAGTAGTCTAGGTGCCTATTTGGTCCATTAACAGAGACACACTGAAAAATATGTCTTATGTAAAAGTACAGCAGAAACTGATTCCGTGACTGCTACATAAAGAAGAAAAATATACTTTGGCTTTCACACAAAGTTCATAGGGAATGTATCCAATCTCACCCTAGATACCAAATGGATTCTCTCAGAGGGGATGATTCAAATAAATCAGCTAGAGAAAGCAGAATTGCTTCAGGCTGAAGAAGAATCTGTTTTAACCATCTCAACCATCACAGACACAGACCTTAAGCCATTTCCATCAAGCACTCTACTCGGTTAGTTGTGACCTTCTTACTTGCTTTATAACTTTTGTGATAAAACTCATTCATCTTATTGTTCCTTAGAGTGAAATAAAAGCAACTCATTTCTTTCTTGTTTATTTATTTATTTATTTATTTATTTATTTATTTGGTTTTTCGAGACAGGGTTTCTCTGTGTAGCTTTGCGCCTTTCCTGGAGCTCACTTGGTAGCCCAGGCTGGCCTCGAACTCACAGAGATCCGCCTGCCTCTGCCTCCCGAGTGCTGGGATTAAAGGCGTGCGCCACCAACGCCCGGCTTCTTTCTTGTTAATAGGTTATATTGTAAAAGTTCTCAAGATTTTAGAGAAACAGGATATAAAAATCAATATTGAAACAAGTTATTATTGTAATAGTCATAACGTACTCTGTATACTTTCTAAAATGCAGTTATACCTATCATGTTTATTGGATGTCAGTCCATATAATGAGAATAAAAGTAAACTCAAGCATCTGGATATAGAAACAACATATACATTTTATTTTATTAAAGATTTGCTATATAATCAAAGCTGAATTATACCCATTATACATTTGGTTGATTTAAATATGTGGTCACTAATATTAGTTGGACCCAGGGAAACTGATGTGACTACTTTTTTATTACAAACAACATAATAAATGTGTATGGTCAGAGCTTTGGGAAAAGATGCAGATGAGGAGAAAGATGTATTTAGAAACTACAAATATACTTTTGTAGTAATTTTGCTTCCCATTCTATGTTATTTTCTTCTCTAAAAAGTCTTTTGTTTTTTAATTATCATTTTTGAAAATACAATTTGATTACATTTCTCTCTTTCATTTCCTCCCTCTGGATCTTCCTATGTACCCCTCTCCTCTCTCCTTCAAGTTCATGGCCTCTCTTTATTCTTTTTAACCAATTGTATTGCATCCATATAAGTATATGTATATACATTTCTAAATATAACCTGCTCAGTCTGCATAATGATATGTGTGTATATCTTTAGGGCTGATCATTTGGCCCTGGACAGTCAGTTGGTGTGCTCTTCCCTAGGGAAGAGCACCTCTCTAGTTCCCAGATTTCTTCACTTGCCTATAGTACTTTGTGTAGGTTGAGGACTCATTCTCCATCCTAGTTGGCATGTCCTTTGTTTCTGGAAAATCAGTAAATCTATAAATACCCACATGTGTCTAGTCCTTGTGTGAACGACACTACAACATCTTGAACAATCCTAACCATGGCTGATAATTTCTGCACTGAGTTCATCTTCATTTTCTGTTTGTTTAATCATTATCCCAGCTGACTTCAACACTGGCATCTAATATTTTAGCTGTGATTTGATGCTGACTTGAATACTATGCTTCACCTGGATGACTACAGATGTATACTGGATTTTGCCATTCCTACAAAGCACTTAATTGTACCACAATGAGGTCACTTCAAGCCTTATCTGAAGATCTCCCTTTCACTTTACATGCCTTAGCTGATGTACACTCACCTTCCTCAAACCAAACTCAACATTCTGATAAGCAAACCATTCTACACAACTCTCCTTTTAACATTTCTCATTGTTTTCACCTCCTCAGTCTCTAGTTTCGCATTGCTGCCCTCCATGTAATTGCCCCTGGGACTATTTATATACTTAACTAATTTTCAACTTAGAGGTAGAATCAAGTTCTCATTCTCCAGCCAATCCCTGGACTAGAGTCAAAGCAGTTTGGTGGTAACCTTAACCTGTGCTTCCAATGCTGTATATTTCTAGTTATATGTTGCTCTCCATTTTTGAAGCATATCTGTTACAAACCTTCCAAACTACATTCTTAGTAGGTGATTTGACTACATTCTTATAAAGAACTAAAAACTAAAATAAAGCACCCTTAGCTATTTCAGTTTGTTTTCCTGTTGTTGTGATAAAATAGACAAAAGCAGCTTGAGGGGACAAGGGTTCGCTCGGTTCACAACTCAGCGTTCCAGTCAACCGCGGCAGAAAAGTCATAGCAGAGGGAGCCTGAGGGAGCTGGTCCTACCACACTCACAACCAAGTG
>CABHPR010142425.1:16849-36518 GCA_902168415.1 Peromyscus melanophrys
CACTCACAACCAAGTGCAGAGAGTGATGCAAGCATGCCAGGACTCAGCTCACCTCCTCCAGTCCTTTACAGTCCAGGATCCTCTGTCTAGGGGATGATACCACCCACAGTAAGCAGGTCTTCCTACTTCAATTAAGGAAACCAAGATAATCCCTCCACAGACATGCCAAGAGGCTTACTTAATCTAGATAATTATTCATAGGTCTACCTGAGGACTCTACTTCCAGATTATTCTAGATTTTGTCAATTTACTAATTAACACTATCAAACCCAACTCTTTCTCAAGAAACCTATAAATGTCTTAGCATTTATAAGAGTGATTTACTTTTCCATTCTCCAACATTTTATGAGAGAAGCCAGAGGAACATTAAAACCTAAAAATTTAATATTCTAATAATTCTATAGGAAACTGTATTTATTTAATCACATTAGAGATGGGACTGATGCCACACATACCTCATTAGAATGGTGAGTACATTAAAATAATACATATTCTTCATAGTAACAGGTTAAAGGAGTAAAAGATAAAATATACTAATTTCAATGAGAACAGTCAGGTTAATTCATTAAATTAGTTCCCCTTTCCACAACTTCTCTTTTTGTGGTTTCAATTACCCTCAGTAAACGACTGTCTGAAAATGTTAACTTACAGAAATAAAGCTTATAAAATAAAAAAAAATCATGTGTTGTTCTGAGAGCATGATGGTATTTGCCACACTCTAAGTATAAATTATATCTTTGTCCAGCAAATTCATCCATTTACAATAGTCCATTGGTCACTTAACAATTGTCATAGTTATCAGATCTAGTACCATGGTGTTTATGTTCAAATATCCTTTATTTTAATCAATAGTGCACCAAAGTACCAGAACACTGATGGTATATATCTATATCTGTATCTATCTAATCAACCAGTAGATATGTAGATAGATAGTAGATGGTAGATAGATAGATAGATAGATAGATAGATAGATAGATAGATAGATAGTTCAATTCCCAGCATCCACCTTGAGTGGGTCAGAACCTCCTGTAACTTCAACTCTAAGTAACCTGATGACCTCTTCTGGCCTCTGTAGACAAACATCCACATGTGGCATGCACTCACACAGACACACAGACGCATAGACACCTTTTTAAAAAATTCCATAAGCACCATTAGTTGCTACTGAAATTTATTTGTTTATAAAATACACAAATACATCATTAAAACCTTAAATTTGCTTATAACTGTTATAAAGTCAAATGGCTGAATCTTGTCCACTGACAAGTTTTAATTTGATCAATACTTATCATCTATATTAAAATGTTATAAATAATTAAAATGAGAAACTAACGATATCTGGTTTCTCTCCCTATAAAATTCAGAAGTACCAATACCAGAAGAAAATACTGTTTTTTTTTATCTTTAAGAAAAAGTAATAGAAATGTCTTTCATCACAATGTATTCTGTTTCCTTCATGTCTGTGGTGTGTGATCAGGATACCTTTCATCACTGTTACACACTTGGATGAAGATACTTTTGTAAAGACTGGTCAGAGCATACCTCTTCCGCCAAGCACTAATGTCAGCATTTCTCAAAGGTATGTTCCAGGTCCGGGAGCAATTTCTGGAATCAAAGATTTAAAAGGAGGCTTGGGAATTGAAAGTGTGATGGAGTTCTGATCTTGTTTAAATTCAGGGAAAGTGACTGTAGTAGTGATGGCCTGTGTCAGCAAGGTCTCTTCACCCTCCCAATAGAGGGTATACCATGCAAGCACATTTTCACCCATTTTCTCCCTTAGTGATTTATCTCCAGTTGATTCTCCAAAGTTGGCTCTAACCCCACCATGGGAGAGTTATGTCCTACTTAATTGCTTCACTCATTGGTGTTTTGAGAGTAGAAAGTAGAAGCTGATATTGGAGTGGTTTGGTGGCACAGCAATGGGGAATGCAATTCTGTTTTAAAATAAATTATATTAGGCTTCAATAACACACATCAAACATTATACCTGTTTTCTCCACAATAGCACTGAAGAAAAACATGTTGTTCATGAACATTTACTAAAAATATCTACTGAATCACATGGCTAATAGCGTTTAGAAGATCATGTATCACAATCAATTTTCTTTCATCCCAGGGATACAAGATCAATTCAACATGTTTAAATAAATGTAATGCATCACACACATAGATGTTAGAACAGAAATCAAGTGATGATTTCAATAGATACAGAAAGTGTCTGATGAAGTTTAACATAACTTCATGATAAAAGTAGTAAAAAAAATCTAGGAATAGATGGCACATACCTCAACATAATAAAGGTTATATATGATAAACTTATAGTCAATGTTATTACAAATTAGGGAAAACTAAAAATGAGTTCTCTAAAATCTAGAGAAAAGGAATTCCAATCCTACACTCTTATTTAATATAATTGCATAAGTCTTAGCCAGAGCATCAAACAAGATAAATACATTAAAAGCATAGAAATAAGGACGAAATCAAATTATCCCTATGTGTAGATGACATAATTCTATATTTAAAAGACCATACAGATTCCACTAGGAAATTTTGAGATCCAATACATGATACTTTCAGTAAAGTTATGGAACTTAAAATCAACATTAAAATATCAATAGCTTTTAAAAATATCAATAATGAATTTTGCTTAGTAAGACTCACAATAGCCTCAAACACCACCCTTGAGTAAACCTGCCCAGAAAGGTAAAGCACCTGTGCAATGAAAATTTTCAGCAATGGAAAAGGAAATGGATAAAATACAAGATGTTGGAAAGTGGTCCCACGCAGTTGGCTTGGTACAATTAATAGCATGAAGATGTCCATACTACCAAAAGTAAACTATAGATTCAATCCAATCCTTGTCAGGATTACAATGAATTATTCATACAACTATTAAAAAAATGCCAAAGGACTCTACATTCTAAATACAGAGACACTTTTACAACCATGTTTATTTCTGCTCTATTCACAGTAATGTCCATCAGCAGATGAAGGACTAATGACAGTGTGGTTCATATACACAATGGAATTTTATTCAGCTATAAATAGAAATGAAAGTATGAAATATGAAGGAAAATGGTGGATCTGGAAAGTATTGTTTTAGGTGAGATAACCCAGACCTGAAAGAGGAATACAAGATATCCATCCTCATATGCAGATCCTATTTTCTAATTTTTACATGTTCAGTTGTATGGGAGTATGTAAGAGTATGGGTCAGAAAATTAGGAAGTAGGCCATGAATGTGAAAAAGAGGCCTTAAGGAAGGAGTTGAGGAAGGTAATAGAACAGGAGGAGACTGTTGGGGGTGGAAGAGAGGAGGTAGGGTACTGAGGAATAGATGAATCAGAAGAGAGGCTGAGGAGAATCAATGATTCTCAAAGAATGCATAAAGATACCATAGTGAAATCTACTACTTTATATGCTTATTTTAAAAATAATTAAAAAGAAGTATAAATTAAATGATCATGATTAATAGGGAATGCTAAGATTGTCTCATTGAAATTAAAGTCAAGGTAAGGGCATAGACATATGATACTTCTGGATATATTCCTAAATACCAGTTATGTGAAAAATAGTTAAAACTATTTTGATACAAATATAATTTATATTGCATACATTTAATAATCTCAATAAAAACTATATTATAGTATTAAAACATTCAAAAATGAAAGATTCCTGAATCGTTCTATAAGCCAGAACTCAAAGCTTCAGTTTTTATATTGGCCAAATTCTTTGTCACAGCAACAAACACCTAGTAAAAACAGCTTAGTGGAGGAAGGATCTAGTTTGGATCAGGGTTTCAGGGGTTCGAGACCATGCAGAATTGGATCCTTTGGTTCCTGTACTGTGTAGTACCAGATCGTCATGATGCTGAGCATACGGGAGAGCACCTATGGCAGCATGGAGGGGCATTATTTTTTAAGTAAAAGCAGCAATGTTTCATTGAACTAGATACCACATTTATAAATGTCTGTTTTCTATGCTGTTCCCATTACCTGATAGAGATAAACAGTGGCTTACAACTATTCAGTGTCAGGTTACTCTGATTTTAACAGATTAGTAAGAGTGTTCTTGGTGAGTGTGAACAATATTTTCTTTGTGAACTTGAGACAAGCTAGAGTCATTGGGAAAGAGAACCTTAACTGAGAAAATGCTTCCATCAGATTGGCCTGTAGGCAGGTCTGTGGGACATTTCTTTGGTTAATAACTGAGGTGGGAGAGCACAGCCCACTGTGGTTGGTCATGGGTTGCATAAACTACATAAGCTGAGCCAGGCATGAGGAACAAGCCAGTAGCAGCATTCCTCTTCAGTCTCTGTTCCTTTCCCACCCCCAAGTTTCTGCCTTTGTATCTTCCTTGGCTTCCCCAGATGAGGGTCTGCAACCCATAAGCCAAATAAACCCTTTCCTCCCCAAGCTGCTTTGGCTCATGGTGTTTTCTCTCATCAACAGAAAACAATTAGGACAGTGAGCTGTATAAAACAGGTCAAAATGTATTATTGTTTTATACAGATGGTGATTTTATTCAGTAAAACAAGAGAAATTTAAGTACACTATAGGCTTTAACTCCATATAGCTTAACTGAAATACTGTATTTCTTCCCTTTCCATACTTCTGAAATCCACCTATTTTGAGAGGGACAGGGAGTACTAACATAGTTCTTTTATAGTGGTCATGATTTTTCCCTAGATCATTAATTAATTCCTAGGCATACTTAATTGAAAAGGGAGCCCACAAATTTTAAAAAAAAAGCGAACAAGGGAGAATATATGGGTGTGTTTGGAAGGGAGAAAGAAAAGGAAGAAGTTATATATTTATATCATTATCTCAAAACAGAAAGTTAAAAACTAGTTTCTATATAAACAGAGAATTAAAATTTGGAAATAGTTCCTAGAGGTTTACATCCAAAAAAAATTAACCAAAAATATTGTTGAGGAGATATTTGTGATTATTTTAATTCATAAAGGACCACTAATGCATTAAGTGATCATAGTTTGATCATAATTATTAATTATTTTAGTTATAATAATTGGAAAGAAATATAGAGGAGAAATTATTAGAATGTGGGAAAATGATATTTTTCGAGAGCTGTCGAAGACTAATTCTATTACCTTTGATATGCACAAATGTAAATTTCTAGTGCACTCCAACTGACAAGTGAATGTTGACTTTTATGAAAGAGAAATAGAGTAAAAGAGAGGTTAATTGGATGAAATTCTAGAGCTGTACATAAATATAAATGTTACAATGCAATACCATCCTTAGCTTTAATATTGCATTTAATTACTTTATCAAGAATATTGCATATATGTAGGTGACTCTAAGTATCCAGAACTTATTTGAAGTACATTTCTTCCTTTTTTAAGTATTTGTTCTTTTTAATTTTTAATTTTATTTTTATGGGTATTTTATCTGCATGTTTGCATACACATCACTGTGTGCAGTGCCTATGCAGGCCAGAGAGGGTATCAGATGAGAATTGCACATATGAAATCACAAATGCTGTGACTGCAAGAACAAGACCTACTCAAGTTTAAGCCAAAAAAAAAAAAATCCCAGTATAGAGTAAGGAGGTATTCGGGAAATCCCACTCCAGATGAGGAGCTGCTAGGAGAGGCAGTGTTAGGTTTCTGCAGGGATGTGGTTACTGGGGGATACCTATACTCCTGTGCTCATACCAGCAATACTAAATGAGCTCTGTGGGTCTAGAAAAAACAAAGAGAGCATGTGAAACTGGAAGGCAATGGTGATGATGGGATAAGGAACACACTGGAGAGGAGAAAACTGGAGCAGGACCTGATGAAAGCACACTACATACATGTATGAAATTCTTGATAAAAGAAAAAAAAAGCATAATCCCTCCCTCCTCAAAAGGCAGGGAATAATTAAGAAAAATATTCAATGCCAACCTTTAAATACACATACGCTCACACGCAGACATGTTTGTGTTTAAGGTTAGTAAACATTTTATTAAAGTTCAGTACATGGAACCTTTATCACATGATAATGTTTGGCTGGTAAGTAAACTCCTAAAACTCATTTAATTTAACACTAAGCTTCTTAGCTTCCTAGGACACAGGCAAGAAACTAAAGTATGAACAGTCCAACCACCACAGAAGCCTGCCCACTCTCTGCTCATAGAATATTTCCTGCCCCCTCACCTACATAGAAAACACTTGTGATTGCTGGTGATGAGGCCAATCCCTTTGGTGTTTACCTTGAAGAAAGAACTCCCCTTCCTTGTCTTGTAGTCATGACAGTTCAGGTCTCTAGTCCTTTTATCCCCCAGCAGTGCACAGGTTTCACGTATATCTAACAGATTTGTGGACTGGCACACAGGGAAATTTGTATCTATGAGTCAAGGGTTAATATTGCAAGCCACTATTCTCTTTCTTCAAAACCCATTAATTTAAAAAATTTTAGTCAAGAGACACATAATTTGAAATTAACCATTTTAAATTAGACAGACAAGTAACATTTGGAAATAATTGTAGTTGTTCAAATTCATTTTGATCAGCTCACTGGGGACTTTACACACACACTAGTTCTCTCATTTTCACTTTATCCTTAGGACTTTGAATCTCTATCGTGTGTGAAGTGAATTCACTTGTTTTGAATATTCTTATAAATAATCCATACTATTGACATTAAATTTTATCTAAATGACATGAACATGTGGCTGTCTTTTGGTGAACTTATCTGGTGGAAAATTTGTGGTTGATCATGGCTGAATTTATTTTCATTGTATTTTGGATTTTTCTGAACATGTAAAAACAATTTAAAGGTCTAAACCAAACATGTCACTTGTAATTAAGAACCACAGAGTATTAATGGCCTCTGCAGGAAGCTTTAAATGCTTACAAAAGCAGTAATACCTAAACCCTATTGAGATATGAGCATTAAGGGAAGCCTGAGGAACTACTATGCTGCTATAAAAGAAGGAAGATACCAGAACCACACAGATATTCCGTATAGTAAGGTAAGTCCTTTTTAGAAGAGCTTGGTGCTACTCTCTTACCTCTGTGTTTATTGAGTCTTTTAATCACTGGCTGGAACTCACAGACTTCATTACCATTTAAGGTTGGTGAATTGCAGGCCAGCCAGGGCTATGCCGTGAGACTCTGTCTTAAAAATATTAAATTTTTTTTTTAAATTACAGACAGTTCTTGACTCATGCTGAGTTTAAGAGCTACTAACTCTGAGGATGAAAACATGTTTGATGCAATTAACCTGCCAATCTTCATGCTTAGAAATATAGTGCTACAGGACACTCTCTAGTCCCCTTGTGATTGTGTGGCTGATGCTCCCACCTGAAAGACAGGCATTGAGATACCATGCTGAGAAAAGATCAAGATGAAAGTCTCAAGTATAGTGTCTATCAAATCTATTTCATACTTATTCTCCAATAAGTACTTTCTTTGGTGTAGCATCTGTTTCAAGCAGAAGAGTAACAAGAACTAACGAGGGAGGGTGGACTATTTTAGAAATACATCGAGGGGCTGGACATGTAATTCAGCATTAAGAGCCCATCCTGCTCTTGCAGAGGATCAGAGTTTGGTTCCCAGCACTCAAGTCCAGGAGCTCAAAGCTCCTGTTACTCCTGCTCTGGGGCACTGAACACCATCTTCTGGATTCCAGGACACCTGTACTCACATGAACATAGCATAATTGTTTCTTAAAATATCTATAAAAATTCATCCAACAATAAATGGTTTATTAAGATAAATATTACTTAAAATGCATTTTCTTATATCCAATATTTGTTAAGATTTATATATGGATTAGATTACTATATGGATCTCTTCAAATCAATATACAAAATATTAAATGATAATAAATGTATAATGTATCAATTATATTTGTTTTGGGTATATATGTGTGGGCATTGTATGAGTATCTATATTTAAATATATAGCAGATATGTAAATACATAAATTGAAACTGTCTTAGCTTAAAAGTCTCATGTCTTACTTGCCAGGTTTTTTTCTTTTTTTGCATTTCCCCTTCAGCATTTCAATTTGGTCTGGATTTTATTATGCAAAAATTTCCCTGATTTTTCTTAGCCTGCTCCATGTGATTAATGGGGCTCCTTTTATTTATGATGTCACAGCAGTCTCAACTTCAGAGACATGGTACATATTGCAGACTTCTGCTTTTCCACTTAGCTGAAGCCAAAATACACTAGGTAGTACTTAAACAGAGCTAAGGAGAGCATTCCTATTAGGTCAGAAAGCAGGAAGGGGAGGCTTAGCGTGGAATTCAGCAGTTGGAGCTATAAAGCTCCAAGTAAGGTTTTGTGCATTCTGCACACTTAGGCCCAAGTAGGTCTGAGTGAAAGCCACAGAGAACACATTTCCTGTCTAATGCTGGACCCGGCCCCAGAAGCTCAATGATGCGCTGACTGTTTCCAGACTTTGGCCAGGGCCAAATCTCATTTTACCAGTACATTCCAAGTCTGATCCTGAACTTTAAAATGCTAGAGAAGTCAGGTTGATCAATTAATTTAAAGTTTACTGCTGAGAAATACAAGTACTCTCTCACCTGGACAAGAAACACACTGGCTTATGGTTTAAATATGAAAGGCATTAAGTTTCCTGAAATCTATGTTGTACCTGTTTTTGCAGAAAACATTAGTTAACTATGAAGTCTATCTCTGAGAAATATGGTTTTAACATCTCTGTAAGAAAACTCAAGCCAAACTGGAACCCAGTCACTGGGAGCCAGGAAAGGCATTTTAACATTTAGGAAACTCCTCCACAGAAAGTATGACTCAACACAATTTTAGAAAACATGGTGGTCACTTACTGGCTGTGGTGAGGATGATCTCAAAGTCTGTCTAATGACTTTAAAGAAACAAGTCATAAAGTAAGAGATGCTCAAGATGACCACAGTTAGTCATCAAAGTATTTCTTGACCTATGACATATTGATGTGATTTTAAATTGTCTACTGACAGCTGTATTTCTTTATATATAAGGTTTTCAGGCCTTTATCATAAAAGAAATTCATCTGTGAAGATATTAACTTAATGTCTTAGGGATTTCTTTATTGTAATATTGATGATGACCGTAGTGAACATGGGGAGGAGTGGGCTTATTCCTGCTTACAACTCTCAGTTCATGGCCTGTTAAGGAAAGAAGTCAGGGCTGGAACTCAAGGCAGGAAACTGGAGGTAGAAACTGAAGCAGAAGCAATGGAGGAAGGCTGCTTACTGGCTTGCTCCACTCTACCTTACCCACTCTACTTTCTCCTGGCACCCAGGGATGGCACCACTTACAAAGGGCTGGGCCTGCCCACATCAATCAGTAATTAAAAAAAGGCCCTACAGACTTGCCTACATGCAATCTTAGGGAAGAATTTTCTCAATTGAGTGTCTCACTTCCCAAGTCACTCTAGGTTGTATCAAGCTGACGTAAAACTAACCAGGCCAAGTGATGGACAATTGACTCCTTGTCAGTCTGACACGAATACAGCACTAGTTAAAAGTAACCTTTCCTTTTTTGTTCACCCCAAGCTCTCATATTAATATCACAATATAGACAGTATAACTTGAAAGTCTCATAGTCTTTAAAATTTCATTTCTTTAAAATCCAATCTCTTTAAAATATCCAAGATAGGTGGATTTCAGAAGTTTGGAAAGGGAAGAAATACAGTATTTCAGTTAAGCTATATGGAGTTAAAGCCTATAGTGAACTTCAATTTCTCTTGTTTCACTGAATGAAACCACCATCTGTATAAAACAATAATACATTTTGACCTGTTTTATACAGCTCACTGTCCTAATTGTTTTCTGTTGATGAGAGAAAACACCATGAGCCAAAGCAGCTTGGGGAGGAAAGGGTTTATTTGGCTTATGGGTTGCAGACCCTCATCTGGGGAAGCCAAGGAAGATACAAAGACAGAAACTTGGGGGTGGGAAAGGAACAGAGACTGAAGAGGAATGCTGCTACTGGCTTGTTCCTCATGCCAGGCTCAGCTTATGTAGTTTATGCAACCCATGACCATCTGCCCAAGACTGGTACCAACCACAGTGGGCTGTGCTCTCCCACCTCAATTATTAACCAAGAAAATGTCCCACAGACCTGCCTACAGGCCAATCTGATGGAAGCATTTCTCAGTTAAGGTTCTCTTTCCCATGACTCTAACTTCTCTTAAGTTTACAAAAAAAATATTCTTCACACTCACCAAGGACACTCTTACTAACTAAAATCAGAGTAACCTGACACTGAACAGTTGTAAGCCACTGTTTATCTCTATCAGGTAATGGGAACAGCATAGAAAACAGACATTTATAAATGTGGTATCCAGCTCAATGAAACATTGCTGCTTTTACTAAAAAAAAAATACTTAAATGTATTTTATTACTTTGAATTGTGTGTGTGTATTATTACTCATGAGTGAAAGTTCACGTGAGCTTTCAGGTGCCCATGAAAGGTCAGAGAGATCAGATCCCTGGTGCTGGAGTTGCAGGCAATTGTGAGCCTTTTGATGTGGGTGCTGTGAACCAAGTATGGGTCCTCTGCAAGAGTAAAACATGCTCTTAACCACAGAGCCATCTTTTCAGCCACCCCCTTGTTTTTATTATCATAGTATTTTGTTCCCAGTAGTAATCATTTTTCTCCATCAAAACTCCAGTTATTTCCTGTTTTAATCTGCACCTCCAATCAAGAAACCTTGGTTTTAAGGCTAATTACTTAAAGTAAGTGTTAATTGACTATTTGACTGTTTCTCAGCATAAACATGGTACACATTAAAGGCATATTTTTCATCATATTTGAATCACTGTAATTGAATAATCTTTAAATAAATATCCAGTTTCTGATATTTAAAATTTTTTTGGTACTATACATTTTTCTTTTGGTTACAATATGTATAATAATGTTTAATAAAGAGGCACATACCTATTTAAAATTATTAGAGTTGTGCTAAAACAGAAAGTATTGAAAAAATACTTTAAATATCTCTAAGGTCTTGCCATGAAATATATAGGTTGAGATGATGTGGGTACATGAAAGGGAAGATGGAAAATAAGTTTACAGATTGTTTCCATTGTCAGATTTCCCTATATAAATGCATGGGAGTCCAGAGTCAGCACCTAGGAGGGCTCCATGTACTTAAATAAGAGAACAAGATATCCTTTCTCTTCCATGACAGGAATGGAACTAAGAGTGAATCAGAGGCAGCTCATGTCCAGACATTCCTCCTAACCAAATCAACAACCAGGGAGATGTAATGAGGGAAGCAGAGAGTACTTGAACGGTCTGCAAAGGGACTTAATGTGACATCCTTATCTCAGTGGCATGAATAAGCTGTCACTAATGACCAGTCAAGATGTGCAACACACTTCTTAACTTTGCATCAACCCACTGCATGCATTAAGAGACTCTCAGTGTTGTGATGATGAGTGTCTTATAATCTTGAAGGAGTTAGACTATGGACTGTTGAAAAAATAAAAACTGGAAAATGACTCATGAAGTGCACATCTGTGCCCAAAAAGCATCAGCAGCCACCCTTTCTTAAGTTCAGTATAAGGGATTTTTACCTATGTCATTTACAACAACCCAAATGCTGCTAATTAAAAGTCAAAGGTGTTTAAATGAAAGCAACTGTTTGTCTCATTTGGTTCTGATTTAGTCTTCCTGTGCATTTCCATGACATTCCTGCACCAAATGTTATCTGTTAGACTCTTACAAATATACCAGACTGTACCAGGAGGGGCACCAAGCCCAAGCTTCAGGAGCTCAAGGAGTTTATTATGCTAAGTATCTGCTGTTAATCATTTAGTCCTTGGGTGTGCCTCTTTTTAAAGCCTGTTTAAAGGCCAGTTGGAATTTTACAGCAAAATTGAGAAGAAGGAACAGAGATTTCCATACAAACGCTGTCCCATATGGACTTAGATCCTACTTTGGTCTCTCAAAACAAAACATTTCAAGTTTATGTTACTGTATTCCTGACATTAGTTCTTTATAGCAACTGTGCCATACCTAGTCGGCAGCTGTTTCTTCTCTTGAATTCCTATGTAGCCTTCAAGTAAAAACCTCCATGGTCTTTGAATCATTGCTGCCTGCTGCAGAGACTACCTACCTACTCTAGATTTTCTGAGCATAATTCCTGACCGAGACCCCAACCAGTCTCTTCTTCAAGGATTCCTAGGTTCTCCCAGTAAGACCCTTTCAGAAATCTGGACATGTAGTTTGTGAGTCTTCCATTCATGTATCAAAAAAACAGAATTCAAAGATGAAGATGAGCTACTTTCTCATGTTGAGGCTTGACTGTCTCCAAACTCATTTAGGCTGTTGTCAGAGAGGACAGTCCAGTCTCTTGCAGGCTATCAGCTGGAGGTCAGGCTCCACTCACACCTGTGAGTCTTATCACAACAGCTTACTTATTCTCACTAATGTCTGGTAATGTGGAGTTTCATGGAATGTCATTACATCAGAAAGATATGCTCCTGTCATGACTTTTTTTCTTTCACACCAAGTGCTTCTGCCACACAATTGGATTCTTTGGGGGAAAACAGTGAGTATTCACTGTTTATTGGAAGAGAACCAGAATGAGGCCTCAAGGCTCATCAGTGACCTGCAACCAAAGATTCCTGAGTGTACTTTGAAAGCTGCTGTTCTGTGTATTGACATGGCACTTCCTGGGTTTCAACATTGCCTTTTAGTCAGCAGAGTTCTCACTTCTAGTGTTTTAACAAATCTAAATCACCATCCACTACCACTTTCGCACTTGGATTTTTTTTTCTGAGTAGTTTACACTGAGACAATGATGTGCTATTTATCCAACTGTTTAGCTTTATGTCAAAAAGACCTTCAAATGTTCAAAAGGCTTGAGAATGACATAATTAAACCTATAGCCCATCTGTCCAGCAATTATCACTATTCTGTACTTCCTGTTTCATCTAGCCCTCGGATTTTTTTGAATATTTAAAGGCAAATTCAAGCTGTAACAGAAAATCAACTATAAATGTTTGGGTGTAGTTTTATTTTTATTTTTTTTTTTTTTTGGTTTTTCGAGACAGGGTTTCTCTGTGTAGCTTTGCGCCTTTCCTGGAGCTCACTGGGTAGCCCAGGCTGGCCTCGAACTCACAGAGATCCGCCTGGCTCTGCCTCCCGAGTGCTGGGATTAAAGGCGTGCGCCACCAACGCCCGGCTAGGCTGTAGTTTTAATAGACACGAATTTTTACAAAATATTACCACCATTCTGTTATCATAGCAACAAAATTACCAATAATTTATCAAGTTATCTAAACCATTCTCCATTTGCATATTCAAAAGGCCTGCATATTTTCTTTGATATAGTTTTCTCAAATTTATAAACATCCTTTCTGCCATTGTTTTTTTTTTTTTTTATTCAACTTGGTCTCCAGTAGTGTTTCTGATTCTTATTTGGATAATCGTATTTTCATGGAGTCACTTAGCATGACCCTCTCTCATATTTCCTGGAAACTTTGACAGAGACTTGATTATATCCATGTGGAATATTTTAGCAAGAATACTTCACATGCAATGTTGTTTACTTCTAATTACTTCAGATTGGGAAGTACTAAGTATTTACTTAGGGAGTGATACTAAAATACAAGAGTATTCAGGTGCAGACAACCTAATTCTCCAATTTCCATCATGGCTCTTAACTGTTTAGCAGCTATGGATTATTATTGTATAGACCCATCATCCTTTTTGTTACCTGTGTGGGATAGTTTTATGTCAACTTGATGCAAGCTAACTAAAGTCATCAGAGAAGAGGAAACTCAACTAAGAACATGCCTTCTTAAGATCCAGCTATAGGGCATGTTCTTAATTAATGATTGAATGGGAAGGTCCAGCCGACTGTCAGTGGTGCCACCCCTGGGCTTATTGTCCTGGGTTCTATAAGAAAACAGGCCGAGCCAACACAGGGAGAGCAAGTCAGTAAGCATCAGTAAGCAGCACCCCTCCATGGCCTCTGCATCAGCTCCTGCCTCCAGGTTCCTGCCCTGGTTGAGTTCCTGTCCTGGCTTCCTTCAAAGGTGAACTACAGTGTGGAAGTGTGAGCCAAATAAACCCTTTCCTCCCCAACTTGCTTTTGGCTGAGGTGTTCTATCATAGCAATAGTAACTCTAATAATTAAGATACTATTTTAATATTTTAATAAGACAAAGTTTGAATTCTTTCATTTATTTTACTTCATTAAAATTAGTATTTAAGCTTTCCAAAATTTAACTCTTTGTCTGGTTTGTATATGTTCACATACACAAAAATAGGATAATATCTGATTCTTTTCTTTATCATTATTCAAAGTTAGTATTTGATACCACAGCATATTTTATGAATGTCTATAAATAATTTTAGTGGCTAAAAAATGTTATATTTAATTGACAAATAACAATGTATATGCTTATGAGGTAAATTAAGGATTGATCAAATCAGGTTAATTAACATATCTGTCATCTCATATACTATGCAATTTTTGTGGTAAAATCTTTTTTCTTTTTTTTTCATTTATTTTTCTTTATGACAGTTTCATGTAATACAATATGACCTCAAACTCACTATATAACTAAAGATGAGTCGAGCTTTTATTTTAATTAACTTTTTGTTTCAATGCCTATAACATTAACTTGGAGCTCAATGTTTCAGCTACACTGGCTAGTCAGTGAGCCCCTAAGACCTTCCTGTGTTCAGAACTGGCTTTTATGAGGTACTTGGGATTTGAACTCATATCCTCATGTGTGCATAGAAAGAACTCTTGCTTGAGCTGTGTCCCCAGCATGAGCTTGAATTTTCTGGGCCTCCTATCCTAACCTTTTCAGTGCTAGGATGATAGGCATACTACAACGCTAGGTTTATGCAGTCCCGAGGATCAATCCAGCGGTCTGTGAATGCCAGGCAAGCATTCTACCAAATGAACTACATCTTCATCTGTCTCTACAATTTCAGTATTAGTTTACAATTTTTTATAGTTTTCTTATTCAGGAAATATCTCAGACTGAACTTCCACATTCTTTTTCCCATATCTGTAGTGACTCCCACTCTATAAACTCCTGGATTGTTTCAGTAGAAAATAATATTCTGAAAACACAATCTGGAAGTTAGTTATACTTTACAGATTTTCACATGGGGAAAATATACAATAAGTAGGGTGTATGTAGAAAAGCACAAGTAGAAATAAATGTACCATGAATGTATATACACATGCACACATACATGCCTATAGTTAGGAACTGTTATTGCACATAGATAAATCATTATACTAGTATTATGGTCCTGTGAAGAATACTCTAAATGATATGAGGATAAACTTTGAATATTCAAGTAGGGAAAGACATTATTTTGATTCTTGTTGGCTGATAACACAGAAGCCTGAGGATTCATTTTCTGAGACAAAAATCTCTCCAGATGCTAGTTAGATTACAGAGCTGCCCTTAGAGATTTTCATTTTCTATACCTCAACACTGAGCCAGATATTCCAAGGAGTTCCATTGCTCATGGCTCCCTAGTGACTACACAAACATCCTGCAAGTGGTGTGACCCTGCACATTGCAAACACATGGATGAAGAAACTAGCCAAGGGGAGGGGGGTTGCTCCATCCTGACTCAGTGCTTAGCTGTAATGTATTACCAGTGAAAAATGCTGATCACCATGTACACGAGGAATAATTAAAACTAAAGAGAGATGCATCGTTTAAATAAAATATGTGGGAGGGGAGCAAACATTTCTGAAAATGGTAGGGCCGTAAAATGAGGAACTCTGTAGGAATCTGTAGCTTTCCTTGTGCTATTGTCTTTCATGTGCTCCTCAATTGTACATGAACCTGCGGGTAGCTAGAGAACTTCGTCTTTAGAATTTAACTTTGAAACCAAATATAGTAAGTTCAGTCACATATTTTATTGCTGGCTGATGTGTTCATTTCATTAATAGCTGTCAGAAATTTACTGGGTGAGCACCTTGACTGGGAGATGACTGTGGAAGAGACATGCAGGGAAGATAACATGGATAACGAAGGGAAAGGTATCAGGAAGCAAACACACTGTCTGGAAAAGTAACAGTCTTGTCAATCACTTAATATGTGTTTTTAGTATTGCTGAGTATTTATTAACCCATTTTCATAAAATTCTCTGGGACAGATATTAATTTATTCCATAGTTTATAGATAAGGGAAAATATTTGCAGAGAGTTTAGAGTTTTTCTCCAATTAATAAGAAATTGCTTGATGATTCAAATCAGACATAATAACTATCTTTAGTTATTAGGCTGAGCTACATTCAAGGACCTCATAGCATTGAAATAAAAACTGCTATATGATCAATAGACCAGAACAGAGGGAGGGGAAGCAGACCCATGTATCTACAGCCCACTCACTGAAATGTGAATTAATGAAAAAGAAGTTTGTTTAACAAATGGTCCTGGGGAAACTGGAAGAATGAAACTAGACCTGATAAGCTCAAGATGAATTAGACATTGAAATGTAAGATCCGAAACTAAGAAAACATTAGAAAAGCAGTAGGAGAAATAGTTCAGGACATAGACATATACAACGATTGTTTAGGTAAGTGCACAACGTATAGTAAACAAAAGCTAAATTAGACAAATGGGATTCATCAATCAAAGTCTCTGTACAACAAGGGAAACAATCCTGAGAGTGAAGACACAGCCCATAGAATAGAAGATATTTGTAAATTATTCACTGATAAGGGATTAATATTCAGACTGTTTAAGCAATTCAATGGCAAAGGAATTAGTTATGCAAATTTAAAATGACAAGATATCATCATTTTTATGAATGAATAGTAGTCCATTTCTTTCTGTACATTACATTTTAATCCATTTATGTGACAGTAGTCATAAATAGCCATTTTTCAAAAGAAGATAGTCAATAAGTGTATGACAAATGTGTCCAGTCTGCATCAGTAATCATCAAAAATACAAATCAGAAGTACACTGAAATCTTACCATATGCCAGTAAGAACGGCTGTGATCAAAAAGATTATAAGGATGTGGAGAAAGGGGGAGCACTCTTTGCACATTTCAAGAAATGAAAGCAAACACCTGTTGACTAGTGAATGGATTAAAGTGTAGCACATACAACATGGAATACTGTTCAGTTATAAAGACGGTGAAATCCTTTTGATTTCATTTCCAATGAGCCAGACTCAGAAAGGCAATATTCTATGACCTCATTGATATGGAATCTGAAAAAGCTGATCTGGTAGAAACTGGAAGCAGAACTGGCCAGCAAGTCCCATGCTGGCCAAGTGTGTTTCTTCAACCCAGTGCCCCGCCCCCAACAGCTGTGCCATCTATACACTATACACCAAACTATACGTCAGTATAGTGTTGATTTGTATTAGTTTTATCATGCCTGGTGTAGATCCCTGACCACCTGTTTGAGAGCCATTGCCTGTCTCCTCTGTGAACTTTCTGCAAGAGGAATCTAAAGGTTGAGAGATGTTAAATGCCAGAGGACATTAGTGACCAAACAAGTACTATTTCAAAGTTGCAGGAAATCACAGTTACAAGTCATTTTCTTTCTACAGTCAGAAAACACAGAATACATTAATAGGATTATTTAGTAATTTTGAAATATTGGCAAGTTTTTTTTTTTAAAGATATCCAGGAGAAAAAGACATTTATGCAAACACAATTTCAGTTGTATCTTTCCGACCATTTGAAATAAGACAGGTTCAACTCTTTTTCATAAGGAGAAGATCTGTGGACAAGCTTCTAGCCAAAATCTCAAGAGTGTTGAAATATTTGTAGCATTTATTATTGCCTTATCTTAACATCCTGTTCTCTATGTGACAGCTGGGGCGGGAGTAGACTAATTATTCAACATGTGTGTAACTAACTATTGAATATTCATTCATTCATTCATTCATTCATTCATTCTTGTTGTTTTGAGACAGGATATACCAGGCTAGACTCAGACTAAAAATCTTCCTGCCTCATATTCCTGAGTACTGGTATCATAGATACATATTACTGTGTGGATTACAGGAAAATGTCTCCTAAGGGCTTATGTATTTGGAACTACTGTTCTCCAGTTGATTCCAATGTTTAGGGCAGGTTTGGGAGGTGAAGCCTTTTTGGAGGAAGTGTTTCACTAGAGGCAGGAGTTGACAGTTTAAAGACTCATACCAATTCTAGTTCACTCTCCTGTAGTTGAATATGTGAACGCTCAGCTACCTGTTCCTGCCTGTATATCTACAACCTTTTGTCATGCTGTCCCTACCATTAGGGGCTCTGACCCTCTGAAATTGTAAGCCAAACTAAGCTCCTTTTTGTACAAGTTTCCTTGACCATTGGGTTTTATTATGGCAACAGAACAGTAACCAATATAAATACTGTGCCCAACTTCATATGGTCATTTTGGATGTAGATCTTTGTACTTTTTCTTATTTTACAATAAACTGTGTAAAAGTTTGTATATGTAAAGGACTGAGTGATTTACTCAGCAGAAATTTCCAACATTTAAGCTCCATTGTAAGACACTGAAACTCTCAAGGATTCAAATTTTTGGCCCCCTTTAAGATATAACCCAAATCATTTTTTGCTTTAATCTCTCTTTCATCCCAATTTCCCATTTCTTTTTAATAAAAAGAAATTTGTTTTTAATCTCTTGTCATGCACAGATCTTTTGTCCTCATGGTATCATTTTCCACTTATAAATATGTCACAATACCCATCTGTCAAAAGAATAATTCAAACAAAAATCCCACAATAGTTATTAAACAAGCCTTCCTCCTGGCTTCAAGCACTTCACCACAAAACGAATTTGTCACTATGAGTTGAGGGTGTGAGTGGATGCAGGCATAATTTCTCATCAGCAGAATCTGAAAATGACAAGTCTGCTAAGAAACTCAGGCCTTAATTATGAGTTATTTCAGCTAGAGAAGTCTACTCTGTTAGCACAGTTTAAAGAAACAGTATTTTTCTCTTGACAGAAATAGCTCTCTCTGAAAACAGGCATGATATAAACTAGCTCATATTCTAATACTTTAATTTTAGCTCAATTATTCATGGAACACCTTAACTCAACTTCTACACATTCTGGAGAGATGGAAAATGAGACTGATGTCACATTTATCTGTGGACAGTTCTGTAAATACGTGTGTTTATGGCATTGTTTATTGGATTCCTAGGTTTTTTTAAAGCTGAAGTACAAGTGTTTGTAAGTTGGCTCACTTATCAGACCTGTAAAAACTTTTCCCAGTATCTTGTTCTTTTTACATATAATTCTGCTCCTATGCAGTTTATCAAGATGACAAAATTATTGTGTACTGATTATTTTATTACTAATGCCTTTAAATTATCATTAAATTTCACTCTGTCTGTTTTGGTGAGAGAAAGTAATATGTAGAAAGAATGGCTGCTTTAAAGTATTTTCATGTGAATAATTACTAGATAAATTTAATTAGTTCCCTCAAGTGTGTCTTTTTTATTTATTCTTTGAAATTCTCAGATCTGTATAGTATGTATCTTGATCATATCTAACACTCTCCCTCCTCCACTTCCTCCCCACGTCCTTGCCTCCTACCTCAAATACAACTGCCCTCCAACTTTTACGTCTTTGTTTTTCCTTTAAGAGTTAATTTTCACTTTTAAGTACGTGTGTATACATGTGTGTTTGTATAGGTGGTTTTGTGTGTGTGTGTGTGTGTGTGTGTGTGTGTGTGTGTGTGTGTGTGT
>CABHPR010142426.1:0-47455 GCA_902168415.1 Peromyscus melanophrys
GTGTGTGTGTGTGTGTGTGTGTGTGTGTGTGTGTGTGTGTGTGTGTATGTGTTTATATGTGCTGTGTGAGTATGTGTATGTTAGTGTAGTGTGTGGTATGTGTATATGTGCAAAGGTGTACACTATAGTAAACATGTGGAGATGAGAAAACAAATTTAAATGTCTGTGCCTTATTTTTTTTTTCAATTTCACACTCATTTGTTGGATTTCCCACATGTATGAGGAATTTACTCATTTTCCCACCTCTCTCCTCTTTCTCGTCCTTCTCTCTTTCTCACTGAAGCCCATTTATTCAGACAAGCCTCAGTCCTATTTCCATGTCATCATTTTGTTTATAACCCACCAAAGTTCATGAAAGTTGCTTGAACAAGTCTTATTTGCATCTGTCTATGCCAGGCTTGTTGGCTGAGGCTTCCTGGGATTTCTCTCGCTGTGCCTTCCTTATCCCTGAAGAAACCATAGGGAATCTGCAGTTAACTTTGTTCTGGGACCTGAAGTCAGGTATTAATACTTCATTGCAAGCAGTTTAGCCACTGAGACATCTCCTCAGAAAGTTATTTTGTTTTCTCACCCACAGCATTTCTGGGGTAGTCAGATGGCTCAATGGGTAATACCATTTGCTGAGGAAGCTTGATGTCCAGAGTTAAATCCTGAATCCTACGTAATTGTCAAAGGAAAGAACAGACTCCACAAAGTTGTCCTCCGACCTCCACACTCATTCCAACACATACACATCACACACTAATGAACAAATAATAAAATTAAGTTAATTACAGCATTGTGTTTTATTTTGGTGCCTGAGTAAGTTAGGTGGACTTGGCAGAGATTTGTTTGTTTTGTTTGTTTGTTGGTATTTCTTCAAAGCATTACATGGAAAAACTTGAAGGCTTTGGCTTGGCAGCAATGTCTCTCACTAACTAAACCTTGCTGAATACTTCTGTAAACATTTTGTGATTTATGAGGATTTTTGTAGGAAACAAAAGTCTAATCATCTCCTCATATGGCCTCAAGAAGCTTGGCTGATTTGGGGCTGTTTCTTTCTCCAGTGTCATACAGTTTAATTTTCCACATGCTTTGATGATAACCAAGTGGAAATAGCTAGGGAACCCTCTTCATATACCTGGAGCCTCTCTCTGGATTCTCTGCTCCCTGCACTAACAGCACACTCTTCTTTCACAGCTCTTCCTCCATTACCTCTGCTGAATGACTTTTCTCATGCTTACGTTTAGGAATCTTGCTGTTCTAATTTTCTCAACTTAAAGGAGATTTCAATTCATGATATTATATAGTGATCTTTATATCTCTAAACAGGGTACCTTGAGAACCCACCTATGAAGCAACTGTGCCTTCCTGGCATGAGACACAAATTATATTCTTCAGACCAGACTCCAAATCATGCAATCTCACTTACCTCATTGTTTCTGTGCAATGCATACTTTCTGTTTTCTAAATTCTGGCAATTTCTGTTATTTCCTTTGTCAAGTAAAAAATATAAGCTTTGGCTTTCTATTGGCAGTTCTTTGTATGACAAACCACTCTCAATAATAGGTTCTACAACTGAATCTGGAAGCCACAGGAATTCAGTTACTAGGTCTCTTTTGAAACTTCTAGAATTAGGTGCCTCTGACCTTGTAATTAATTTGTCTGTAGATAAATGAATAACATTAAGAAAACAATTGATGAAGTGATTCTTACCAGATAGAGTGCCTTGTGATTTTCAACCTTAACAGTTTTCTTCTCTACATTTCCTCTACTTAAGAATTACTTCTAAGAATAATTGCTAAGCTTTGCCTAATTCAGCAATTCAAGTCTGGTTGACTCTCTCACCTGTGTTTCTTTTAATAGAAAAGTCTATATTTGAGTCAAACACAGATTAATTTAGTTGAGTATGTCATTGTAAAACTAGTTCATTTGACCCAAGTGACTATAAAAGGAGCAATGTTTTCACATGTATATAAATGTACGTATACATTTTATTCCTGATCCAGAGAAAGTAAGGAGAGAGTTCAACCATACAATATTGATGCTTCTGAATGCTTCAGTCAGATGATTATAGGTCCCTGGTGAGGGAGCTACACTCCATTACATATTAAAGCAAGATGTAACATACTTATGTGAATGCTATAAGCTGCCATTGCTGCTGGAAGAACTGTCAGGTAACCACAACAAACATATTAAACTAATATTTCAGAGCCCAGGCCAGCTGAGGAGGCTTAGGTAACTAAAGCACTAGGCATGTCCTAATAAAAGACTTAGGCAAGACAGGTCACAGTTACTCAGTGTGACACTGGTACTCCTGACTCTATACGATACTGGAAAGCCTTTATCTTGATGAGTTTCAAGTCAAAATCTCTAAGCACAACTCAGACTCATTATAGAACATGTGGGCTCAGATCTCTCTGCCTAACCTGGCCAAATGCATGAAAACAAAGTTACTTTTTCTTTGTAGACAGTAGCAAAACAAGTGTTCCCCAGAAAGAGATGGGGACACTGTAGTTTGATTCCCAACTGACATGGGAATGGTACCTTGACTGACCAATCTGTATATGGCATAACTTCTGAATTTGAGTATTTAAACTAGTAAGGAATGCAGACATTAAATACAGTGTCAAGGTGTACTATTGTGAGCTAACAAAATCACACTATGAAGAAGAGTTGTTCAAAATGATGAACATCGTTTTTGACATCAAGAGAGGATTAGATCTGAAGGACTGTAGAACTTGGGTGACATGTTTGTAAGCAAGCCTAGAAGGCAAAGATGCAGCCACATAAGATGCCAGATTGGGTCAATATGTAGGGCTTAAAATTGAAGGGAAAACAGGAGACACTAGAGGCATGAAGATGGTGAGGCTGAAAGGAACTGTACCTCTGAGATAGACTCAGTAGTTTGGTGTCCTTATGTTTTGGGTTTTTTTGTTTGTTTGTTTGTTTGTTTTTCAGTTGGTATTGAATATGGGGTGGGGGAGGAAGGGTGCGGCACCATCACTAACATGATCCCAGCACAGAGGAAGAGCACTGGGCCTGAACAGGAAGTATGTTAAATTAGACAATAAGCTAGTGGCAATTGGTACATTAACCCAGGAGACTGTCAGTAAAACCTCATGTTCCTTCTAACATATCTGGCTATTTTGAGGTAACACAATCACAAAGCTTTTGTAGAACCAACCAATGCATCTGTATAGTTTCCTAAAACTCAACCCAGATGACAGGGAGCTACTTTAAAAGTCACACACAAACTTCTTGCAAGTGTCCATACCTTCCAAGGGCATATTTCTAAAGGAAACTTTGCCTGTGGTTCAAGATACACCACCTTAAAATGACCAGAGGCCCGAATATGCCATTTCAAGTACTCCTCTGAGATTCTGTTTATTTCAAGATGGTAATTTAACACAGTGCAGCACAGCTCTACAAAACTGTCCTCTCACAGAAGAAATTTACATTAATAAAGAAACCTTTGCTTGTTAAAGGATCTGGATCTGGGAGAAGGATGCTCAGAAACCACTCAGCAGAGAGAGTTTCCCTGCAGGATGTGGCCTTCCTTCATCA
Source organism: Peromyscus melanophrys (assembly GCA_902168415.1). NCBI lineage: Eukaryota > Metazoa > Chordata > Mammalia > Rodentia > Cricetidae > Peromyscus > Peromyscus melanophrys. The sequence goes on from CABHPR010142426.1 coordinate 3,547, forward strand.
AACATTGCTCCCACCACTTTGAGGAGCCCCACCACCTTTCTCATTTGTACAGTCCCAGGTGCTGTTTGAGCTCCAACTACTTGGCTCTACTTTCAATCTTATACTTTTGGTTTTTTTGTGGGAGTCTTTAGTATACACACTAGAATTGAAATGTACTTTCTCTGTTGTTAGTTTTATGATGGTGTCATTTGTAGTTCAAGCAAAGAACTTAGAGGAGTAGAGAGAATCCATCTCCTCTGCCCAGCACTCCCAGCATATTGTGTTTCTATTGTAATGTTTTCTGATTACATGTTCTATATCATCATCAGAGAAACCCAGTCACTAAGAACTGTAGCTTCCTGGTTATCTGTTCTCAGCACTCATTGCTCACCAATGCACACTGTAGCCTTTTTATGAAACCTCTTTCTTCATTTTACAAATGATGGCATTTCCTTTGAAGCAAATTATTTTATATAATATGTAGCAATTATTTCTTTCATGTCTTTAAAATCACCTCCCAGAAAAACCTCCATTAATTTGTCCACACATTCTATTGTATCTAGTGTTTAATGCACATGGCTGAACAGTCAACAAGGTCCTTGAAAACTCTTGCTTAGTTCTTTCATTTCCAAGACACCTCCATTTTGTAATGACTCTAAATGCTGACAAGAACATCAGGGGAATAATGACCCAAATTCAAAAGGCAGCTAGATCTCTGGTGTACTACTAACCCAGTGTTTACCATTTTATTCTTTGATGAAGAAAAAGCACCAGATACAAGGAAAACCTGGGAAAGGTGTGGCTTGGAGAGGATACACTGGTCCAGGAAAGGTGTGGCTTGGAGGATACACTGGTCCAGCAAAGGTGTGGCTTGGATATTACACTGGTTTAGGAAAGGTATGGCTTGGAGGACACACTGGTCCAGGAAAGATGTGACTTACTGGAGCCAAAGCTGCTAGAGCCATTCCTGGCAAGATCACTGGAAATGCCAGAGATGGATGGTGGAGCAGGACAATATGAAACTCCATAGGTCAGAGTTGCCATGGCTTCCTTGCAGTTTTGTGACTTTCACTTTCAGGAATCTTGCAGAATTAGCAAACCCCACCCCCATTCCAATAAAATGCCACAGAGTTCTATTGGAGGGCCTAGCCAGGTGTGAAGTAAAACTACCATTTTGAACATATGTTCCCTAGATTCAAAACACTTGATTTCTGGGTAATTATTGCCTCACTACCTCGGAGTGTAAGGTATTTATCCATCTAAAGGGACTTGAACATCTTTGCTCTGACAAATAGATGCAGTAAGAAAGGATTAGATACATGTGTGTCTGCCCAACCCTTGGATACAAGATCTCCACCGTTTGCTTTAGTGATAAAATTCCATGAGCCTTGCTCTGGCTAACTTTGTGTCAGCCTGACACAAGGTGTAGTTATCTGAAAGCTGGGAACTTCAATTGAGAAAAATGTTCCATAATATCCAGCTGTAGGGCATTGTCTTAATTGGTGATTGATGGAAGAGGGCCCAGCCTAATGTGGGTGGTGCCACTGTTGGGCTGGTGGTCCTGGCTTCTATAAGAAAGCAGGCTGATCAAGCCTTGGAGAGCAGACCAGTAAGCAATACCCTTCCGTGGACTCTGAATCAGCTCCTGCCTCCTATTTGAGTTCCTGTCCTGCTTAAGTTCCTGTGTTGGCTTTTCCCTTTGTTGTGTGGAAGATTGTGGAAGGACTTTGGAGAATCTGAGAGTCACTTAAGGACTCCTTGGAGGATTTGCATATTTTTGAGTTAAGAATCTATGATTCTGCTTAGCTGGGGCTGAAGAATCTTCTGTGACTATCAAGATAAAAGAACCACTAAAGTAAAACCTTCGCTCTGCTGGGATACTTGATGCTGGTCAGTTGGAGCTGAGAATTTAGGAGTGTTTAAGAAGAGATCAGAATCACTGAGATAAAATCCTCTGGGAAGTGTTTCCTCAGAGTTAGCTCACAGATGTTGTTTTCCATAGGTGGCCAACACTGTATTTTGTGCTGGCAGTCAAACTTGATAATGTATAAAAGTCTCCCAGGTGATACTGGTAGTAAAGGCATGACACAGTCATGAAGAACAGCTGAGGCCTGGCACTGTGAGAGGCCAAGAGAAGCCATTAGTGAAGGTGCAGACTCAGTAGCAGTGTGAGCTCCAGGACTGCAGGGAACGTGGAGAGAAGTTGGAGCTTGGCATCATGGAAAGAATCCAGTAGAAGCTATTGATGAAAGTGCAACCCAGTTTCAGTAAAAAATGCCAGTACCATGGGATGTCCTTCAAGATCAGCAGTGGTGATGGAGTGGAGATGGCCTAAGCCTAAAAGACAAGCTGTGTGTGCTGCAGAAGGCAGAGCCATGTGAGTGGCCCCAGCCCTTTGCAAGAGATCAGAAAATTATAAATGAATCACAGACTTTAAACATTGAGTTGTTTACACTTGGTTTTGCTCTGTTCAGATTGTGACTGTACCAAGTTCTTCCACTTGAAGTATGAAAGTGTTCAACATATTTTTGATTATAGAGGAGCCAATGGTTGAGAGACTTTGAACTTTTTAAAGTGATCTTGGATTTTAAAAGAGACTTTGGATTTTTAAAGCAAATGAATTAAAATTCAGTGTTTGGAAAAGAGTGGGACATTTTATGTTTGTAAAATGTTTTATATTATGATATTGAAATTAATGTATAATCTTGAGAATGAACAAGAAAGGAAAGGTTGTGGCTTAACAGTGACAAGCATTTAATTATGCTGGCAAGTTTTATGTCAACTTGACACAAGCTAAAGTCATCGCAGAGGAAGAAACCTCAATTGAGATAATATCTTTATAAGATCGGGCTGTACCAAGCCTGTAGGACATTTTCTTAATTAGTGATTGATGGGAGAGGGCTCATCCCTTTGTGAGTGGTGTTACCCCTGGGACAGTGGCCCTGGGTGCTATAAGAAAGCAGGGTGAACAGACCATGAAGAGTAAGCCAGTAAGTAGTATTCCCTCACGGCCTCCAGATTCCTGCTCAGTTTCAGTTTCTGCCTTGTCTACAGTCAATGGATTGTAATTGAAAAGGCCACATAAAGCCTTTTCCCATAGTTGCTTTTAGTTCATGGTGTTTCATCACAACGACACTAACCCTAACTAAGGCAAGCCTCTTCTTGTTCACATTATCCCACTACATCTAAAGTTCTCTGTGATGCTATCAATACATCCTAGCTAGAGGGATCTTGTACTTCAGAAAACATTCTGAGGAAAGCACAGAAATCAGCTGTGCTCCAGAACAAAGGTGTTGAAGTTGCTTTGACAGCAATCGTTAAACAAGCCTATGTCCTTAAAGTTAAACTGTCATTTTCAGAATACCTCAAATAACATATGTGTCCTTACACTAGGGCTCTTTTGTAGAATCTGAACATTATGTCTATATTTCAATGTGGATCTCAAAAGGTAAAAGAGAAACACTGTGTAGAAATAAAGCACACAGAATAATGGATTCCTTATGATGCAAATGTTGTAAATATCAGACAGGTAATCTAAGTAGTATGATTAATATACTAAGATCTGTATAGGAAGAGCATGCAGGAGTGGGTATGTAATTTAAGCATCAAAGGAAACACTATGGCAAAAGACAATTGTAAATAAAAACCAATGAATGTCTTTGAGATGTTCATTATTAGGCTGAGCATGGTTAAGGGAAAATCACTGAGTAGAAAAACATGTCAATATAAATTTCCCATATTGTGGGAACAGGATAACAGAGAATAGAAGAAACCTCAGACACAGGACAAGAATTCCAATAACTATGATTTCACAACATACAGATACACTTAAATGTTCTAATAGAAGAAAGAATGAGAGAGAAACTCTGCAGTATTAGAGTTCAGGGACTTTTGATAATTCACCACAGATAATAAATCATAGATTGAGTGGGCCCTGAGATTTCAAGGTAAGAATTCTCACTACAATAGGCAGTGTGTCCCTCTCATGCAGGTAGTCAGCAACAACATTAGAGGCCATCTGAGCTGGACTCTTCCCTTACAACACCTTATCAGACCAAAGACATAGTCTGCAGGGATCTAATTCCTGGTAGTAGAATGAGATCCAGGGACATCTCTCACCTGGGAATGAAATGAAATTTGAACTCTATGATAGGAACCTTCTTTGCCTCAGATTGACAGGAAATACAAACATCTGTCAGATTGACATAAACTTGTCCAATAATTTTATTCTTAAAAATTACAAGATATTATGTTACCCTTTGTGCCAGTTATATAAAATTGCATAAAGCAATCACAGCTTAAATCAAGAAAATAACCACTTCATAAAAATATTTGCTAAAACCAAAACAAACATCAGAAAAACTGTGAACTGCTATGTGATTAGAATCAACTGGGGAAGATTAGTCTATAGTGATAACAGTTGACTCCTAGGTTATTTATAGAAATAGCAGGAACTGGAAGGAGGCACAGAGGGAACTTCTGGACCGTCAGTTGCACTCCTTGCATCCATCACAGAAGGAAGCCAGAAGAGCTACCATTGTATCCACATTTTTTCAAGTAAACCCAATGTCATAGCCAGTATGTCATTTATTTGGGTTAAGAACTATGAGCAGGAAGTTGGAAACCTCAATTTTCCCAAGTTATTGGGCATCTATAAATAGAAACCAAAGGCATCTGGGAAATGGTAGGAAGGCTTTGTGGTGGTTTAAATAAGAATGGCCTCATAAGCTCATATATTTGAATGCTTAGTCATCAAGGAGTGACACTATTTGTGAAGGATTAGGAGGTATAGCCTTGTTGGAATGGATGTTGCCTTGTTGGAGGAATTGTGTAACCATGGGTTGGATTTTGATATTTCAAAACCCAAGTCAGGCCCAGTGCCTCTCTCTCTCTGCTGCCTTTAGATCCATATGTAGAGCCTTCAGCTACTTCTCCAGTACCATGCCTGTCTGCACATAGCCATGCTCCCCACCATGATGATAACAGACTAAACCTCTAAACTGTAAGCAATCCCCCAAGTAAATGTTTTCTCTTATAAGAGTTGCTGTGGTCATGGTGTCTCTTCACAGCAATGGAACACTGACTAAGATGGGCTGAGAGACTGATTTGCAAAGAGAAAAATAGAACAGTGTAAGACTATTTGATTAGCCAGCACACCTGTCCTGAACTCATGTGGGAGAACAGATCTTCACCCATCAAGAACAATGAAAGCATGTAACTTGGTATTTACTGGCTTCCAAGTCATAGATTTGCAGAGGCAGAATCACATAGATTCTCTTCATTACCTCCCAATAACAGAAGCATGTACACCAGGACACACACAATGAGGACATCAGCCCTCACTATTCCTCAGGATGCAGAGGAGGAAACCTGGAAGCCTGTGCTGAACAATTACCCTATTTCTGAGAAGAATCCTTCCTAACAAAGGCTGAATTAACAATTATCCTTTTAATCACAAGGTCAGCTCTGATTTCCCTGCAGAGGTTTTGAACTGCAAGGATGCAAGCCTAAAAAACAGCTACACTGCAGAAGTAAACACTTTCTCAAAAATATTCTTTTTCACCTTTTCTAGAGCTCAGCTTGTATCTTGGTCTATCTCCACCACTTTTATTCCTTTTGCAGTATGTCGTCTATATCAAAGGTCATCCAAATATGTTTAAAAGAGTAATCACGCTCAATAGGGAGAAAGACCTATTGAATCCAAAACTCATCTTCTATGATTCTATGCCTCTCATTTTTAAATTTCTATGCATTTAAGTTTCCTGGAAATATGAACCAGCTTGATTCACGTTTTGCATAGTAATTTTGATTTTCTATGATTGAATTGAGAATCAGAAGAAAATAAATATTTTGGCTCAATTTTCATTTAAATTTGAATGCCCTGTTGTCTCTTATAGATCTTCTGGCCTCTCTGTTGTCACAGCACATTTAACACAATATTAAGAATATAACCATGGTGTCACAATTCATTGGATATGTACAAACTTTAATCATAATTTCCCTTGAGGCAGTATTTTGCCCTTCTACATCTCTAGTTTCTACAACAATTCCTAATTTATGCAGAAGTTCATTCTGAAAGAGTTGAGGACATGAATGAGGGACCATTGCCTTCAAAATGCCTATTGGGCAAAATACAGCCAAATATTGAAAGTAAATTAATATTTTAGGGCCACCAAGATGGTCTTACGCATGCTTGCTTGCCACAGAGGTTCAATGATCTGAGTTCTGCCTCTGAGATCAAAATGTGAAAGGAAAGAACCGCCACGTTGTCTGCCCATCTCCACATGTGGCACCTGTGCCCACAAAGAATAATAATAACTAAAATAGTTTTAAAGAAATGAGCATTTCAATTACAATGAGTCAGTCAGTCATTGGACAGTGACATCTGAAGATAAGAGAGGCTACATAATAAGCTCAAGATGGACTGGTTCCCAACCAGAACCCACACAGTGCTCCCTTCAATAGCTACTTGACACAAACCTTTCTAATAGTTTTATTTCTAAAAATTCCAAGACATCTTACTCTATTCCCCTTTTAACAATCATTTTAGTTCAGTTTTACTAAAGTTCATTTAAAATAGGTTTCTTTAGTGAAAACATTGACATGACATAGGGAGAATGTTAAATTTTAAGGTAGCAAGGCTTTAAAATTATGAAAATTATAGCATTGATTTCTATGTATAGTACAATGCATTTGATATTACAGTTATAATATCATCATGGTTTAGAATGAATCAGACAACAAAGCCTCAATTAACAACAGCATGTGTCTAAAGCCAAAGAGCATTTCAAATATCCAGATAAGGTAGGTTATCATGAGCTCCTGATGCCCTTTCAGCCTGATAAGTCTCCTTTCTCCTGGGGTTTCTGGTCCAGCTGTTAGGCTGTTACTTCTTCCTTCTGTGGCCTTTACATCATGTTGGCTCAACAATGCCTCTCAGAATCACTGAATGATATTCAAGTGCTCCATGTCAGAACATTAGTGAAACAGATGATTTTTACCATAGGCAAGAATAAACATAAAAATACTGTATAATAATAAAAAGAATAACTTATGTGTTTATATGATAGTACCACTTCAAAATGCAAAATAATTGACCTGCGAGAATTTCTATTATCTCAGAAAAACACAAACCAGAAACTAGTCAGTAAGGAATGTAAAGAGAATAGAGAAGTAATGAACCTAAAAACAGGGCATTGCTATGAATTTCCTGTCAGCTATTTTTCAACCTTTCTGCATTGAGGATTTGGGAATTTGTGTCTCTGACTGTCATGTATGTTACTGTTTCAGCCTCTCAGCCAGTCAATTGTAACATTGCTGTAGGACATACATTTGACAGGTCTGAGGCATCGGCGTATTTAAATATTTTTTTTAAAAATTGTATCTGATCTGGGCTAGGCTATGTCTATTAGTATTCTTGTTGACAATAATAGCCAAATTTACCAATGTTTTAGACCCACAGACCTCCATTTAAAGAGGCCTATAGCTATTGTTTTATTCAATTATTCTAATAAACATGGGAAATGAATTATTTTATTTCTATTTTAGAAATGAAAATAAAACTTTGAGTGATGAGAACACTTGCCCAGAGCTACACAGTTAAGTAGCATCTTAAATTTGAATTATGGATGTTTGTTACACTCTTTTTATCAAATGCATTTGTTTGTTGTAGAGAAATAGACACATACAGTAAATACCAAATATGATCTAAAAAAGTGAACATTTCTAATAAGCAAAATAGAAGAGACCTAATCTTCTTCTTACTAAAACATAAAAACAAAAAGCACTGAAACTTTAAAAATTGTATTATTTTTTCTTCAAATCGTGTATGTGATGTATTTTGATACTCTCTAAAACAGCAAAAGAGCCCGAAAGCAAAAACACTGTCTCCTTGAGAACAGCAAGAAGGTGGACCATTTCCAACAGAGATTCCTTTGTTTGGCCCATGATATAAAAACTCCTTTAGTGACAAAGAAAAGCCAGAAGTTTAGCCACACAGGGCTCATCTATGTAGAGAAAGTTTAAATGAGAACCCCAGCTCAACCTCCCCAGAAGGTGAATGCTAAATGTTGTGGGAATCCAATTTAATGATTTTATTTCTCTGTGTTGGTATCTGTTCTTCCACTTTGAAGCCTTATCCAAGGAGACACTCTACTCACCTAGGACACTCTAGGACCTCCAGCAGCCTTCTTTAATGAAACTTCCTTAGCTATTTGCTACTGGACGTTTTAAGCCTTCAATTTGATGATGTCATCTTTCTGCAGTTACTTGTTTATTTGCTTGGAAGGGGATGCTTTGCTCTGCTCTGGACTTTCTAGATTGGGAAGTCCAGATGGCTACTTTAAAGGAGATTCTTCGGTTGGTTTCTACTGGATGTTGTGAGATCCAATTAGATGATTTTTTTTGTTTCTTTGTTACCTGCTTATCCATTTATCTATCATCTATCTATCTATCTATCTATCTATCTATCTATCTATCTATCTATCAGCTATCTAGATATAGATATCTATCTATATCCATAATTTATCATCTATCTATCATCAATCTTTCTATCTGTCTGTCTATCTATCAGCTATCTATTCTGTATCTATATATCTACCTATCATATATCTTATCATTCATCTACTATCATCTATCTCTTGCTATTTATTTTTTATTCTGGCTTGCTACAGACATAATGCACTCACTAATTCAAAACCAAAAGTATGGCCATCATAGATCATTCTCTGGACCATAGAAGACAACATCAGTGTGTGTATACTCAGTATGAAGTAATGACTATGGCTCCAGCACATTATATCTTATTAACCTATTCGTCTCTTACTGACCTATAAGTTTCTATGCATTCATTTGCTAGTTTCCCATTGAGTCACTAAAGGAAACTGCCCTGTATACCACAAAGCATGAAGCCTAGTATTTTTCACTGCATTACTTTCCAGATTCTCCTTTTTCCTTCTCTGCCCCCATCTCTCTCTTCCTCATTGTATGTATACAAGAAAGGCACAGAAAAGAAAAAGAGTGAAATTTCTTTGGAAAATATGAAGAAAAAGACAAAATTTGGGTATATGTTTTCTAACCACACACACATACACTTATATACAACACACTATGTACAACATATTGAATTATATTTGTTAAACATAATGGAAGAAAAATTGGTAAGGAAGTTCATGTCAGGGTTTGATCAAACTAAAACAGAATAAGAAGAATAAATATTCACACCAATCATCTTTACATTGTAAACATTGAGAAGCACCAAACTTTTACTCCCTCAACTTTTGTTGAATATCACACCTACTATTTACACTCACTTTTCCTTTCATTACCTGTTTCTGATTTCAGCACACACTCCAGTTTATTGTAAATTCGTCTTAAGCATATCTTGCCAAACTCTGTAGAGCTGAGCACACTCCTACTTCAGCACACACATCCCAGCATGAAACCATGTGATAGGAGAGAGAAACCACAGATTTCAGCAGCGTCCTCTCATAGCTTGCACAGATGGCATGTTCTTTCTGAGACATAATTGGGCCAAACTCAGTGACCTAAGTGCCTCCCCCAACTCTGCTATAAAATTACCCATGATATCCTGTGAAAAAGCTTACACCACAGAAAATCATAGGGCCAAAACAAAGACCATATGCTACAGAATGGAATGAAGATCCTGAAGGTCTCACCTAGGGGAATTATTTTATTGTTGCCAGCCAAAAATAGCATGGAATCCTTGAACATGGAAATAGTGCCCATCTGGATCCACTTGGAAAGTGACACAATTTTCTGGAACTTTCCCCATGACAAAGGTGACCTAGCTCTTAAAATGAGATGTAGTATGCCACTAAATGTCTCTTTAGATTCTGGGCACTCTATTTAGAGAAGGAAAAAAATGTGTGACTGGAATGGGAGAAGATTCATGTGGGTGAGCTGTTTAGAGCAGGGATTTTATTAGTACAGTTTGCAACCCTCAGTTATCATCAGTGACATGAAGGAGCTGCAGGATTTGGTCCTTTACAGAGAGCTCTCAGGGCTGAGTTCACAGTCCCCAAGTCTGCTGATTGCCTGGTACACTAGCAATGTTTAGGGAACTGAAGATTCTTGTGGGCTCTCAGCCCAGCAAGGTACACATACTCCAACTCTACACACATACAGAACCCTCTTCCAAACCCAGCACAACACAGGGATGCATTGACATTTTACTGATACACTTCTTAAATTTACCAAAAGCAAAAAAAAAAAAAAAAAAAAAATGAAGGGAAGGAGATATATAAGTGCTGGTCCCTCAGAGGCAAGAGCTTGGATCTTCAGTGAAACTGCTATGAGTGGAAGCACACAGGTAGAAGTAAGTCTGCTCATAACACACCATGGCAGCCAAGATCTGGCAGGAGCCGGCTCCATTTCCAGCTCCTATGCCCACTGGATTGGAGTTGGTTTGGAGCTGGTCAGTGTGTTCTCAAACTGTGTTTGTTTTCCACTGTATGTAGAAATAAATCATTTTTCAGGACACTTGGTGCTTACTTTGTGGCCTCATCCTATGGGAAATCACCCGTGCTTAGAAATTTACTATTTTTCTTTTATTTCCTTGCTGGATTCCTTTCTCTCCACTATGTGGAGAAGACTGACAGAACAGGGAGAAACTGGATTATTTAGCATCTACAAACCCAGGCTTCCCTATTCAGAAACGATGTTTTTTACACAGCTATCTTGCTACAAAGATTAGAAACAGCTTCATCCTCTCCCTCTTTTTAAAAAAACATGTGCTTAACATTTGCAATCCTCAAAATAGAACACCCGAGGTATTTTCATATAAAGTTTATCACTTCATTTGAACATTGATTATTGTAAACTTATCAGAATGCAAAGACCCAGAATAAATGAATGGCTCCGAATGAATAAATAAATAAATAATCCACGATACTCTTCATAGCAGATAATGTAGTTTGGGAAATTATATCTCAGTAACATGATAAAAAGCGTGGTGTTCTTAGTTGCTGTAAGGATATGGGACATCTGAGAAACAGGAATGAAGTGCACCTTCCCAAGGGACCTACCTCATTACCCTTGACATCGTCTCCTCTGAGTCTCTGGATTGGCCTTCTGGGTGGACAAGGTAAAGGTGAATGCCTGAACCTGATGCATTTTTCATAGCAGCAACCCAGAGATACCTCATGGCAGAAACTGCAACCGATGCCAAGATGATTTGCATATGTTCCAGCTGCAGCCAGCCCTTCTGCTGATTTCCCCAATGAACTGTGAACCTCAGAAGTGTTTTGCTGACCTTGTGTTGAATGTGCTTTTCCAGAATTCCCACATGGAAAGTGAGAAAATCTTTTTAACTCACACTGGCAGCTGTCTTTTGCTCACTGGTTAACCTGGCCAGTGATGGCATCTGGATCTGTTTCATTAGAACCTCCTACTGGATAGAAAATGCTGGTGAAATTCTTAGGAGAGGGAGAGAGGGAGGGCTGAGGTAATGGTATACATTAATACTCTGAAACTTTAAAACTATAAGAACTTCACTAAACACTGGATTTGTTTAAAACAGTTACCTGAAATACTGTTTAATTGTCCCAAAGCTTCTACCATTCATAAAAACTGTTTTGCAACATTGAATTTTATTGTAAAATTCTTTATATACCTAGATAAATTACTTCTATTCACTTATTTCTTCTGTTGCACTGAGTATTAAGCTCAATGATAATGCATTAACACTATTGGAATTGCAAGGTGCTGCCACCATGAAGTGATAGCCATGGACTTTAAAATTATTTTCATGAAAGCTTAGCTTTAAAGCCCCTCAAAGGAAATTTCTGAAAGTTTATATATGCCATATCCTTCTGATAAAATCAAATCACCCCAAAGGGCACACTAGGAAAATCTACAGCTTCCATTAATACACTATTCTGAGATTCTTGGCTAAGATGATGGCAGACATAATGAAAATTTCCATTTGACATTTCCATCATTTGGAGGGAAATCTTTCCCCAAAGCCCTGTTCCAAACAAAATTCATCTGGAAAAATGTATCTCACAGTGTGAAAGTAAATAGATCTTGAAGTGTAAATTTTGATTTTACATAAGGTTATATTGTAAAGGGAGAATGGTGGTCATGCCTGTCTTGAGAGGTCTTTCATTAGCTGGTGCGGTCACTTAGCAAAATGCTAATTAGATTACCAATGAGGATAAGTTATACATAGAAAGGATATTTGTAAAGATATAGATCAGCATGAGATGATAATTTGAAAGAAGGCAAATTAACCCAGAGTAGGGATGAAGAAATAATTCATGTTCTGATCAACAAACATTCACTCAAGACTGGAAACTGTGGACAGAACTAACTGGGTCTAACAACTCACATGTATTTCATGGAATAAAAGACAGATCAAGTGGATAAGTGATGAATGAACGGGAGTCATTAACTGCATGAATGAAACCGCATCGATGGAACATGTTCACAGCTGAGGAGGCTAAAGGTCAGTTACGAATTTGCTTAATGGGGCTGCAGAGAGGGCTCAGAGCTAAAGATCACAGGATTCTCTTCCAGAAGACCCGAGTTCAGTTCCAAGCACTTACAGTGTGCCTCATAACTGCTTGGAACTGCAGTTCCAGGGGACTGAAAATCTCTTGTCAACTCTGTGAGTACCAGACATGTATACAGTGCACAAATACAAATGCAGACAAAACATCTATACACATAAAATATTAAAAATACAAATGTGGAGTCATGAAGATAACAGACATCATTCCCTGACTCCACACACAAAATGCCTCCAAGCTAAACACATGCATGAATCTAAGAAGCATCTTAAACATATACAGTAATGTGTGGCTGTAGGTGCCATTGTTAAGATTTATTAAACAAGAGGAAACAAGTAAATACTGAGTAGAGACATTAATTACCTCCAGTAGAAACTATTGTTGATGTTCACAAGATTAACAGAAGGGAAGGTTAATGAAAATTCAAAGATCTTTGCTGTCTTGGAGTTTATACTATAGCAAGAGATAGACTGAAAAAATAAGAGTACATACCACAAATATATTATCATATATGTGAGGAGCCTGTGCATACTACAATAAAAAAATTAAAAGTAGACAAGACAACATTTCTGCTGTAATATTTTTTAGACTAACAAGATTTCAAAAAGGGCAGCATGGATAGGTATTGTTGAATGTTGAGTTTTATCAAAGACTACAAAGAAACATGCACCATGAGGGTAACTCAGGGAAAAGAATTTCTGAGAAAAGTTATAGGCAGTGCAAAAGTCCTGAGGTATGACTGTGTTCGTGTGTCTGTGTGTGTCTATGTATGTGTGTGTTTTACTATGTGCCTATGCATGTTTACGTGTCTATATGTATCTGTATATGACTATGGGTCTCGGGTATCTGTGTATATATCTGTTTATATGTGTATCTATGTATAACTATATGTGCCTGTGCATGTACGTGTGTGTCTGTGTATCTATATGTGCTTGTATGTATGTGTCTGTCTGTCCCCTCCCCCACTGTGTGTGTCTATATGTGTCTCTGTGTCTCTGTGTGTGTGTGTTTGGGTGTTTGAGCAACTCTGTGAATGCCAATGCTGATGAAGCCGAGTGGCAGAAGGAAAGCTAATATCTCAGGTGGCGAAGGAAGGACAGTTCTCATCAGGTAAAGTCAACCATTGTTTCTCAGGCTCACAGAGGTCTTTTCTTATTTAAGCTAGTAAAGATACCAAAATATACTTTCTCCTCAAAGTTTAAAGTTTTGAGTTCTACAGGGATGTTTAGTGACTTGATATTATTAACTCTTCATGGTAAAATTTTAAAAAGTAGATAAAATATAAACATAGAATAATTTTCTTAATGAAAGTCAGCTATTACATCACTGGGCTTCAGATCACCCTTCACTCCCCGTGACTTCGAAGGCCTGCTCCTGCTCCATCAGGTCTTCATGGCCACCACCACCTCACCAAGCCTTCCTGGCCATGTTTGACTTGTTGTCCATATGTGCAGGATTACTTATTCTCTGTCATAATCTTGTTGTTGCCTTATATGCAAAACAACTGCTCTTCTGCATCCTTGGCTTTCTTTAAACACAGATGGTTTGAAGAGTGTGGGCAAACTGTCAGAGTTTCTTTGTTACAGTCTTGGTGACAGTAACTAAAGAGTTTTGTTCTAATCCCTAACTCACACTTTGGTTTGTTTTACTTTCACAGAGCAGTTTTGCCTCACAGGACTGAAAGAATATTCCCCTCTGAATATCCCTTGCCACAGAGCTCTGAGCAGAGGAGTTTCTCAAATACCCTTTGAATTATTACTTTGATGTAGTTGAACATATTATACTCTGGTAATTCTCTCAGCAGAATAAAATCAACTTTTATAATTTGTAGAAAATAAGATTTAAGTTAAAACTAAACTTATTTATGAGCTCTTTGCCTTTGGCTATTTTTGTTAATATTTCACATACTCAAACTCTCCAACATTCCCAGAAAATAATTCACATTGTTGGTATTAGAGGAAATTATTTAAAAATATTCATCAATGTATTTACATAAAATTCTATTAATATTGATTACTGTGTAAAGGATTGCCCAGCAGGTAGAAGAGAAAGAAGAAAAATGGGCCTTTGCTTTTTAAACTTAACAAATACAACAAGGTAAATAGTGAGATGTGACTAAGAGGGACTTGATAAGCTAATTGTTTATCTGGGGTTTAATACTTGTAATCATTGTATGCTTACAGCATGTGATTAAAAAGAGCAAATGTCACCATAACAAAATCAAGCACATGCAGAATATGTACCTGTCTTCATCCATCATCAGTTACCCATTCCTAAGCACTCCAGCATGACACCTCATGCAGGTCAACATCATTTACTTTCCTAGGCAAGCTCATTGCTAAACTAAGTCATCCCATTCCCCGACCTCCAAGAGCTCCTTTGACTCTCTCCAAACTCCCCTGTGCTAACCAACAATCCAGATGTGTTCTCAAAGTACTGTTATGGAGACAGACTGCTTTTCTAAAGCCACATCTTCAGACCACATTCTCTCCAAGGTAATGAAAGAATTTGCCCCAAGTTTTGACTTATATTCCTCTTTTTATATGTATGTAGAATCATAAGTAGAAATAGGAGAAATATTGAATTAACACAATTATTTACTAATAAAATTGAACTGAATGTACTAATATATTTTTATAATATCACCTCATAAAGAATATAGAGCCAGGTATAATGCAGCAATTACATAAATTTCTGGAGTCAATTGTGTTTCTGGAGTCAAGTATTTCTGTGTGAAATATGGCTTCTCTCTCTGTCTCTCTCTCACTTATCCCATACTGTTGTGATTTAGAGGGGACAGTCAACCTCTTTGAGAACAATTCAGCTGATTATATAGTTAGGAAGATACAAAATGTGCAAATAACTGTAATGGAAAATAACATACAGCAATGTGATACACGTTTTTGGCTAGTGTTAGAAAAATGGTGCTACTGTTTTCCAGTTCTTTTGACCCAAGGCCATTCCTGCAACTTTGTCTGGTACTTATCTCCTCTCTTGTCCATTTCATTCTCTCCTGTGCGTATCTCATCACCATCTAGTACTGCCATTCCTCTCTTCTCTTAAATGACCACAAACACAGGGAGGTAACTTTTAACCGAAGAAGAGAATAATGATTTCAGGTATTTACAATATAACACAGTTCTTTGTATGTGTGAAATAGAATATGGGGTTTTCATTATTCAGAGGTTTCACAGGCAACCATATTGTTGAGACTTGATGGGAACACTTTCTATGTGTGGTCTAGAAATCACTATCTAACAGTAGGCATTTTGGCCTTCTAACACTTGGAATTTTCCCACCCTATCTTCTGTGACGTTTCTTGGGTCTTGGGTGTTGCAGGCATGTCATTTGGGTCTAGGCTCTCCCCAGTCACATTTTCTCCATCTTCTGACAAGTTGTGACTCTCTGTACCAAGGTACTATCCCTAGATAAAAAGCTATAGACAGTCAAGGCTGCTGAGAGAGGGGGGAATGGGTTTCCCCAGAAATGGGCTCCCGAATGGGTTATGTAATCCCAACTGGTCAGCTCTAAACACACGAATGCATGAACAGGAATAACAATACTAACTAAGGAAGAAATCATAAATGTGAAAGGGAATGTGAAGGAACATAGAAGAAGAGGAATGGAGGAAATGGTGAAAACGCAGTAGTTACACATGAGATTCTCAAAAAAAAAAAAAAGTAAAAACCAACATGAGTTTTTAATATTCTTTGTTCAGCTCCTACCATTGGTAACAAATCCATTGTTTCCTCTAATATGATACAGTAAAACTAGTCCAGGAAGCCCTACTATTACTCAGTGTGAGTCAAAGGTTTAACCAGGGAAACCTATGAGATAGGAGTGGGATGGGAGAAAGCAGATGTAGGAGTAATAATGTATGAAACACATTTAATTTAATAAAAAACACAATTAATAAGCCAGTCCTAGGTTTCAAAAAGTTCTAATAATTAGACCATATGCAAATACAGAGGCTCAGAGGGAGGTGAAGGTATAGGTTCAGAATGAGCATCATGTATCATGACAACAATCTAAGTTCAGAAGCCAAGAGGAAATCTAGGAGGGAATAGGAACCACCAGGCCTGGGCACTGCTTGGATTTAGACTTTCTGTGTCCTGCTCCCTGCTCCTTTGTCCTCTCTGGGTCCTCAGCTAATTCAGTTTACTTTGTTGCTGGGTGACCCAAAGCTTCTTCCCTAAAGTGCTCAGACAGCTGTAGCATAGGCATCACTGGGTGGCTTAGTTCTCACCTGGCTTTCATTGTAGAACATGTAAGTGTTATGAGGGCCTGTCCCTGTAATCTGCCTGTGATCTGGGTGAAGCTTGAATGCTGTTCCTCCTTGACACTGTGGGCACAGCCAAAGGAAGCCACATGCTTAGCAAATGAGGGTTCTTGGCTTCAGTCAAGCCCTTCAAAACCACTAAAACAAAATAGAACAATTCAAAACTTGCCAGTTCCCAGAAGTTCCAGTTTTGATCATTATCATCTCCATTCTAGTCACAAATACTGCACCATTAGGACTAGAGGAAATTGTGTAGGTCCCTAGAGCACTCATATAAGTCCAAGCTAAATGCTAAGCCCTATAGAACAGAGAGTATTAATGTTTTTCATTCCCAAACTTATATGGTGTGGCAGATAGCTCAAGTGTATTACACACATCCTACAATAGCTGTATAAACAAAAATAATAAATAAAAAATAAAACTAAGCATGGATCTTTGTTCCTGTGTCAGCCTTTTCTACGCTGTGGTTACAGGAGTGTGGCATCATGCCCAGGCCCAATTAGTTTCTATATCAAAATATAAAGCATTCAAAATAGAGTTAGTTGTATGTCTCAATGCTGTTTGAAGAGAAACAAAATAAAAAAGTATCAACAACTCTACAGTTTATTTTTCAAACTACACGTGATTTCCTGAGACTTTCACTCTTCTTCCTAGTCCATCTCTCACCATCCCTAAATTGTAATAATGATGAAAATAATAGAACCACATATGGTGCCATGACATTTCACTATTGTGACTACGAATGTCTGTACACTTTACCTCTGTGAAAGTTGACAAAATGTTAAACCAATTATTCAATAACACTACTTTTTTAAAGAATTAAGATAAAAGAGAAATTCTCTTGTCTTCCTCTCTGAATAAATAATACACATTTTAAATAATTAATCTTGAGTAGTTTGACATTTGTGCAATATATAGGAAATACAATTAACTCTCAGAGAATAAAGAAAGGTCTTGAACTAAAAGACAGTATGTGAGTCTCTAAAACATTTTAAAATCCATACATGGCTTTAAGATGTAAAAGTCATGAAAATCATTATTTTCTGTTACTTCATTATATGATACTCTGGTGTTGCCAATTAGTCTTAAATAGAAGTCATTATATTTCTATGCTTATGACATTTTAACACCTACAAGAGTAAAGCTTAAGCACTGATGTGTAAAAGTAGGACAATATATTTGATTTACGATAGATTTCTTGTATCATTTAAATATTCCTTTTTCTTATTCTTTTAAGCCGTGTGGGCCTGTATTGGGGGAGAAAGTCCATGGTGGGTGGGAAGTCCTTGCAAGAATTGGAGGCCAACATCTGCTTACAAACTGGGGTAGTTATAGCGCAAAAGGAGTGGGGATGAGGAAAATCTGCACTGAAATTCGTGCCTGTAATTTTTTAATCCAATGACACATCAAGAGAATAAGTGGGATTAGTCAGCCCTGCAGAGTCCCTGATAAATAAATGAAGCAGTTCATGATGGCTGTGTATATCAGTGTCCATAGGATTTCAAATATTTAGGCTCTTCAGAGATTGTTAACCATGGAATGATGCTCATCAGCTGATTATGTTGGAAATGGAAGAACCCACCTATAGAAGAGGGAATGAGAACACTGAAGACCTAATCAATAAAGGAAAGCAGACTGGAAAGATGCTTGTGACTGACTCCATCTGCAGACCATATACAAGGACAGTCTTACGAATTTTATTTTAAACCATAAATGTCACTGGAACTAGACACACATTACCAGGTTTTCCAAATATGTGAACTTGAAACTCTCCACCCTTAGCTTCTGAGGATGTTAAGGATTTTCTTGGTAAAATGAAAAATGTGAAAATGATTGTGATACGCCAAAATAAATGACATTGTTATATTTTAAACTTTCTTTATGCAAATTCATGAGATCTGTGATATTTAAATATAGGAAAAGCACAATATTTTAAAAAATGAATCCTTGGGTATTTTTTCACAACTACATTTTGATACTAAAGTAGAAAATCACTCACTTTTACTTACAGCCTCCTTAGCTCTTTTGTAGAGATTTTCTGAAATTCATCCATGCCACTGAATCAAAACATCTCAGTAAAAGCACTCCATGGCTGCACAGATTACAGTTTTATCCTGAATTCAGATTGGACGCTCCTTGTAGAAGAATACCATGTAGCATGAATCTTAAACAGTCTTATTAATAAAACAAATCTGAGCCAGGTATTGGGGTGAACACTGGAAGGTCAGAGAGACAGAACAAACCACAGCTAACCTCACCTGGCCAACTTCTCGGCTGGTCTTGTTTCCTCACGCTGGAGGCCTCGGAGTCTTCATCCAGAATGGGTCTCAGCTGAACTGCTGCTATAAGCCTGAAAGCTTAACCAGCCACATGCTTCTCCAGGCCAAATGCCTCTAGTTTCTGGTCCTCACGCTTTATATACCTTTCTGCTTTCTACCACCACTCTCTGGGATTAAAGGTGTGGGTCACCACGCCTGGCCGTTTCCAATGTGGCCTTGAACTCAGAGATCCAGAGGGATTTCTGTCTCTGGAACGCTAGGAATAAAGGCGTGTGCAACCACTGCCTAACCTCTGTTTAATATTGTGGCTGTTCTGTCTCTGACCCCAGATAAGTTTATTAAGGTACACAATATTTTGGGGAACACAATACCACCACAATACCAAATCTATTCACAGAACCACACTGACACCGTTAATCATGGACCTTTTGGTGTGTACAGCCTTTCTCATTACCAGGCTCTAATTGCATTGCCTACCATAGCCCTGAGGCCTTTTCTGTTCTTTGTGAACTCCACCTCCATTAATGGCTATGAAAAGCCGACTCAACTGTAAACATTTCCTTCTGTAGAAGATGTTTTACTCTGAGCCTTAAGGTCACTGTCTTTAGATATGCAAATGATGCTTGATCCTCTGAATAAATACAGCAACATTCTTTTTAGACAAACAGGAAGATAGAGGCAAGATTCTAGTTTCTAAACTCTGGGCTGATATGGCAGTAATCTGTTCTACTTATTTTTAAATTTTTATTACATTTTTTAACTTATTATTTAATGTGTGGGTGTGTGATGTGTCCATCCCACATGGTGAATACTTATGGAGAGATCAGAGAACTAGTTTCCTAGTCAGCCCCTGCCCCTCCCAGTACCAGGAAGGATTTTATTGCTATTTTATTCGTTTGTATGTTTTGAATAAAGATAAAATAGGACATAATTCTGGTAAAATTGTTTAGATTAACTACAATAAAGATGTTATCTCATCTTTGGCAGTTTTTCTTGGCAAGGTCCTCTTAATATTTGAAATTTCTCTAGTAACTGTGCAACCTTTGGCATGTGAAACAGTGCCCTCAAATCACATCAGGGGCTGTGCTACCAAGATGTCTCCCATAGGGGCTGGTCAAAGAAGAAAGGCCAACTATGTGTTGAAAGGAGGAGAAACTTAAGTCTCAGTGTGGGAAAGCTGGACTTCTTTGTGAGCCAAGTGTGCTAGACACAATCAGTCTGGCCTGCGGAACAGACTTCTAGCAAACTCTCCAAACCCAGATAGGCTTTCTGAGTAACAACACCCCTCAGGGTGTTTTGCTTAAATTGGATCCCCTGGAGCTGGAATTAAAAGCATTTGTTCGTCTCCTGATATGGGTCCTGAGAATTGAACTCAGGTCCTTTGTGAGAGCAGTACCCAACCTTAACAGGTGAGCCATCTCAGCAACCCAAGTAGGGTGATATTTTAAAATCAATTAAAATGTGTTTTCCATAACAATTCAATGCTTCAATTTCAGGCATACCTTAATTTTGTCCACGAAAATTTCCTTCAATATGTGTGCAGATAAATCATCTTTATACACTGAAATACTGCTCGGCTATCAGAGAATGAATTCTTGCTGTAGCATGAATCTTAATAGGTCTTATTAATAAAAACAAACCTGAAGCCAGGTATTGGGGTGAATGCTGAAAGATCAGAGAAGCAGAACAAGCCACAGCCACCTCACCTTGCCAATTTCTCAGCTGATCCTGTTTCCTCCGACTGGAAGCTTCTGAGTCCTCATCCAAATGGATCTCAGCTGAACTGCTGCTGAAAGCCTAAAAGCTTAACCAGCTCTAGTTCCTGGTCCTCACGCCTTAAATACCTTTCTGCTTTCTGACATCACTTCCTGGGATTAAAGGCTCTTGTTACCACGCCTAGCTGTTTCCAGTGTGGCCTTGAACTCACAGAGATCCTGATAGATCTCTGCCTCTGGAATGTTAGGATTAAAGGAGTGTGTGCCACCATTTTCTGGCCTCTATATCTAGTGGCTGTTCTGTTCTCTGACCCCAGATAAGTTTATTAGAGTACACAATATTTTAAGGAACACAATACCACCACATCTTGCTTCATGAAAGATAAAATAATTTGAAACATGCTTTACTAAGGTCTTCCAAAAGAAAGCAAAATTCTACAAGAATAGATTAGATCACCCCCGAAACCCTTATAACACATACATATAACATACATCCACCCATGTGTATACTTACAGTACTAGGTAGACTCCTTGGGTTTAAAACAATATGAAAAAGAAGAGAGAACATAAAATTTGTAAGTAGTAAAAGTAGTAGGAATAGGGGAGGAGCTGGGGGGTTAGGGTGATTTGATAAAAGTTTGTATGCTTGTATGAAATATGCCATCAATAAAAAAGTAAGAAAAGAGCTGGCCTCTTGTTTGCATTGCAATTTATAAAGGAAAAGCCACATATATGGGGATGCTCATCTGGAAGGCAGGAATGCCAAAAGACATGTCATTGTATAAAGCATAAATGTTACAATAAAAGCAAAGAGAAACACAAAATAAAATATTTGGTTTTCTAAAAAAACAAGAACATATCTAACTATAGTTTATATTTTTAAACTAGAAAAATAATAAAAAGCTTGGTGTTTTATGGCTGTTCAAGGTTATAAATTGAAATAGGGGTACTTGCCCTTAGGAAATTTGTTGCTTTAGGATCTACAGTGAGTCACAAAGGCTAAGCAGTTTCATGATGTCTGGTGTGCAAAGTATTGACCCAAGATAACTAACTGGGCAGTCTGAAAAGTAGGAAGCTGAATGTTGCAATAGGGGTCCAACGGCCGAAGAAGATAGAGTAAGATTTCCTACTGAGATTGACAGGAAGGAAACAGAACAGGTGAGTGAATCCAGGTAGGATCTGATGATGCCCAGGCACGTTAGAAGGGTAACTACCTCACTGTATCAATCAGTTCAATGGCCAATGGCATCTGGCCACACCCTCACACACTTACACAGAAAGGATATTTACCCTGGGAGCCATGTAGCAGTCCAGTCCACATATCAAATTATCCCACAGAAAGTCACCTCTGAAAGATGAGTATGTTCTAGTTTTATTTTTAAAAAGCCTTTGCTGCTATTTCATATAACATGTTGTTGGTTTCTTTATTATTTGAGGAGGAACTATAATTATAATACATGGTTTAAAACATTATGTGTTACATTGGCATCTGATAGTAAAGTTTGTAATTTAGATTTTAGAACATGATTATAAGCTTTGATGCCACTTTTTAATATTGGTGATTTGATCTTTTCAACTTCAAACTGAGTTATCACATTTAACCACCAATAATAACAAATTTCCCAATTGAGCATATACTCCTGATGTTTTGTTGAATGACACTGTGTTTAAACTGCTTCCCAAACATTACTTAAGAGTTGGAGAAGAGAATTATGAAATGCTATTTGGGGGACATAGGGTGGCCATCACAATCATGAAGACATAGCACCTATGACCACGGTCACCTTTACAAGACCTATGCACACAAAAGGACATGGATGCAGGTAGGTGACTACCCGGGATGAGGGGAGTCAGTAAGAGTAAATGAAGAGATGGTAATGGGGACAATTATGAAAACAGATACAAGATGGTAATTAAATCATAAAGAAATTAAAAAATAATGTCCCCCTTTTGTCCCTTCTAAGTATTAAATAAATACCCTTAGTGCAATGGTTCTCAATCTCCCTAATGCTGTGACCCTTTAATTCAGTTCCTCACATTGTGGTGACCCTCCCACAACCAAAAAATATTTTTGTTGCTATTTCCTTACTGTAATTTATTACTGTTACAAATTGTAATGTAAATGTCTGTGTTTTCTGATCGTCTTAGGTGACCCCTGTGAAAGAGTCACTCAACCTTCAAAGGGATTTTCATCTACAGGTTGAGAACCACTGCTTTAATGTTTTTGTTAGAGTTTCTATTTCTGTGGAGAGACACCATGATCATAGCAACTCTTATAAAGGAATGCCTTTAATTGGGGCTTGCTTACAATTTCATAGGTTTAGTCCATTATCAACCTGGCAAGAAACATGGCAGTAGGCAGGCAGACGGATGCTGGAGAAGGAGCTTAGAGTTCTACATAAGGATTGGCAGGCAGCAGGAACAGAGAGTGAGCCATGAAGCCTAGCTTAAGCTTCTGAAACTTCAAAGCCCATCCTGCAGTGACACAGTTCCTCCAACAAGGCCACACCTATTCTAACAAGGCCACATCTCCTAATAGTGCCATTCCCTAGTGACAAAGCACTCAAATCTGTGAGCCTATAGGAACCATTCCTGTTCAAACCACCACACTTAGTATTATTGTACTGATTAGACATACAAGTTCAAAATTGAACTTTGTGTATATACAACTTATTATGATTGTTAGCATAAGTAAAAACATTACAAGGTTCTGATCAGTAGCAATTTGAACTGTGTAGTGGGATTTTTCATCCTGAAAATGCTTAGCTTCAGTTTATTTCCATAATATTACAATGCCTGATATTTATCACCTCAAATTGCTAATAGAAATTATTTCTTTATAGCCGTATAGTCAATAACTTCCCATATATTGCATTTAAACTGCAAAATATATGTGGTTTTATTTTCCTGATAAGAATAAAATGATGTTTATGTATTATATACTAGTTTATGATCATTATAATTTTAGCATATATATGGAAAAACAACAGTAATATAAAAGTTATAATGAGTATTTGAGTAAAGCATGATGAAATTTTATCTCCTCAAATGTATGCATGCATCTAACAAAGATAGCTAATCTTTTTTTCTCATTTTGGTTTCAGGCATACCATAGTTAATAATGTGTGGGTGTGTGTGCGTTTTTGTCTATTACCAGTGTCTATCTCATGTTTCCATATACCAATTTAAAACAATGAGGCAACCTACTTCTGTTTATGTTATGTGAGTCTCAAGTATATATAACAAATCTACAATCTGATTTTCTTTTTGGTAAAACTAATTCATTCAGTCAATGAGTGTACATTGCATTTGGTTAAATAGAATAGGATAAAGACAAAACCATCCATTAAAGAAATAATCCAGTGTTCTGTGCATTTTTCTCTAATAGGTGAATGAAAAAGAAACACTTAACTTTTTGATTCCCCCTGTAAGAGACAGAAAATACAAACAATGTTATTGGCTTTTTTAAAACACAAGCAGAAGTAAAATGCATGATAACTACAGTGGACAAGCTGAAAAATAGAGCAAAATTAAATTATTGTGACTAGTTTTACAATATAGTTGAATTAATATATAACACTTAAAAGTATAATTAAAATGTGTCCAAACTAAGGTAATATAAAGATACAATAAAGCATCACTAAATTATAAATTAATGCTTATGTTTAAATTTAAACACAGAAAAAGAAAGTTCTTTTTCAATTAATTCATTTTAGTTTCAATATGAGTGTCTAAACAAGATGATCTAAAATTTCCAAATGTAATTTTGTTTAAAAAAGGAAACAATAAAAATATCTATAATAAACTGATTTTATAGGTATTTTCAATTGTAGAAAAAGAGACTTTACTAAAGTCAAAGAAAAGTAAATCAAAGAACTTGTGTGTAAGAAAATTACCCAAGGAAAATATTGTGAATTATAATCAGTTATTAAAATGTATTTAAGATTTATAAACATTTTTCTCCATAATTCCTTTCCTCACAGTACATGAATCAAAATGATAGAATTAAATAAAGAATAAATCCATAACTATAGTTAGTTATTTAACAGTTGATGAAAACCTTAAATTTACAAAACCACAGATTACTACTTCTTACTAATCTCATGAAAACTCACCACAATTAAAAAAAGAAATTCAACAATATGTACAGAAACTTTTATCTCATGATGAAACAATTTCAGCTAAAAATGCAAGGCTTTATAGTTTAGGCACTCACAGTTTCACAGTTAATATTCACTATCAACCATAGTCACAATCTCACCAATGCAAAACTGTGATAGATACCTACAGAAAAAATATACTAAATGTAACCTTGATTTCCACTGAAAATCTAACACCAGTTTAGAATTACAAAAATACTTCCTTGGTGCGGGCGGTGGTGGCGCACGCCTTTAATTCCAGCACTTGGGAGGCAGAGCCAGGCAGATCTCTGTGAGTTCGAGGCCAGCCTGGGCTACCAAGTGAGTTCCAGGAAAGGCACAAAGCTACACAGAGAAACCCTGTCAAAAATACTTCCTCAACTTAATAAAGAGGATCTAGGAAAAAACACCCTATCTACTCGGCTTAATGTGTGCTAGATCCATTATCTTCCATCAAGAGGTAAGAACTCCTTTGGGGTGCATAGTACCACACCTTAGCCAGGCAGGAAGTATAGGCAGGACTAACAGGAGAATTGAGAGAACAGGAAGGCAGAGGGGTCACTGCCAGCCACTGCCAGGACAATGAAGATGTAAGGTACCGGTAAGCCACGAGCCACGTGGCAAAGTACAGATTAATAGAAATGGGCTGAATATAAGAGTAAGAGCTACAGCACACCTACAGCGGACACACTCTGCTCACCGGGGTTGGTCCACATAAGTTGCTGGTTTCTGAGTTTAGAACTGAGAGTTGTTGCCATCATTCAACTATCAAGCTGGTGGGACATGTCTAAAGTGTATTAGATAAATTAGTTCTACTTACAGTCACCGTATCATTTTATGTCCTTTGTCCTCCACCTTTATCAAGTTTTTGTTGAAGAATCCAGGATAAACATTAAAATATGGTTCTGATAAAAAAAAAAAGAGTAAGAGCTAGACAATGGTAGGCCTGAGCTAATGGCCAAGCAGTTTAAATAATATAAGCGTCTGTATGTTTATTTTATAAGTGGGCTAAGGGACTGCCGGGGCTTGGTGGGACCCAGGGAGAAAAACTCTAGCTACATAGTCTGTTGATCTACTCCTAGACATTCAGACTGTGTGATTTTTAGCAAAAGTGCATAATGTCACAAAGAACATGTGATCACTGGATCCTGTCGTTGGTTCCTTAGAATTAATAGTGAATTGAGTCTGCTAAGGACATGGTAGTTAAAAGTTAGGAGCAGTAAAAAATATTCAGTGAGACTCAGATGGAGAAAACAAATTTTTCCTTTGCAAGTGGTTGTCAACAGGAGAGAGGTTCTGGGTTAGGGATGGGGTCTTGTGTCCACTTTCCCTCTCAGTGCTGGGACGCCATCTGGCTTGGCCCCATGCAGACTTTGTGCATGCTGACACAATCTCTCAGAGTTTCTTTCTTTTTTAAAAAACATTATTTTTATTTTATGTGAATTGGTGTTTTGCCTGCATGTATGTCTGTGTGAGGGTGTCGGTCCCCTAGAACTGGAGTTATAGACAGGTATGAGCTGACATGTGGGCGCTGGGAATTGAACCTGGGTCCTCAGGAAGAGCAGCCAGTGCTCCTAACTGCTGAGCCATCTCTCCAACCCCCTCTCTGAGTTTCTATGTATGTCAGCCCTGGAGTCTCAATGTTATACAAACCACACTGATGGGCAGGCCTCCTGTCCAGAATTAGATATTCAACAAAATGAACCCAATGTTCTTTTTTGGAGGGTTTTGTCTCATAATGCTTCATCTGGGATCTTGTTTTTAACCTTCCGGTTCTTTTGCTTTTACGTTGTGGTTTTCCAACTTCATGTTTTTATGGGATTTTTGTGTGTGTTTGAGTGTGTCTGTGTCTGTGTGTGTTTCTTGTGCTTTTTCTTTGGCACTTTTTCTTTGTCTATTCTGTATTATTTTTAGTTGCTTATTTGTATTTTAATGAGAGATAGAAAAGGGTGTGGTCTTGGGTGGTGAGGAGATGAGAAAGATCTGGGAGGAGTTGGGAGAGGGGAAACAGTAATTGAATATATTGTACAAAAATCTATTTTCAATAAAAATAAAAATTGTGAATATAATATACTTTTAAAATGTTGCATTTGTCTTTCGCATTTTCTTGTGCTACTAATATCTGTATACAGATGATCTGTGTTTTTAAAAACTATATAGCTTAGTGTTTTCAATTGAGCATAATTTTTAAGTGTCCCATTATGTGTTTCTAACTTATCCTGTATTATTTTGAAAATCTATTGTTTATGTGTGATTTTAGTCGGTGCTGTGATTTTTTAAAGACTGTCAATTGCACACTATTTCTGAAAAAACAAAGTAAAATACATCCACAGTCAGAATAGATGTACTCATGAGTTAGAAGTACTTGTTGCCATTGCAAAGGAAATAGTTGGTTCTCAGCACTCATGTGGCAGTTTACAACCATCTGTAACTCTAGTTCCAGGGAGTCCACTGTTTTTGTTTTTTTTTTTCTCACTTCTGTACCTACCAAGCACGCATGCAATACACTTGTATGTATGCAGGCAAAATACTCATATGCACAAAAGAAAAAAATAATGAAAGTATCTGTGAGATCATATCATGTTTGCTCACTCATCAATCACAGGGAAGAGGTTTCCTGATTCAGTTTCAGCTTCAATAAATAAATAAATAAGCATCCACATTATTCTGGCAGAGCCAATAAAAATGACTGTTTTGGAGTTAGACATCTCAGAGAACATTGCCTACAGTTCGGCCTTAAGCACACAATCACTTTTTGGCTGCTTTCTATAAGAAACATTAGCTTACCTGGGATTTAGGCAGTCTTTATATTCAGAGATGAACACAGCAGATAGGGTAAAAATGGATACACAGAGAGATCTGGCCAACAGAGAAGAAAAATGACAAGCCTAAAAGGCTTAAGCATTAACTCACCTTTAATCCAAGAGAATGCTTTTCTTACTTATTATGGATTGGTAAATCCATAAAACAACAGTGTGTTATGGTTAGTGTCAAGTATTTTCATTAAAGGACATACACTGTCTTTGGCTTGTGAGTCATTTGGTTTCTTAATTTTCTAGTAAGAAAGAAGCCATAGAGATTATCCTACAACCCAGGTTTAATGCTATCCTACTGCCAAATTTAATTTTATTGTTCATTTAAGTGGCAAATAAAATGTTAAATATATACAAGTTACTTTGTTATAATAAAACTAAATATATAGACACATTTATAATAAAATACAATATAAAAAAATAATAAAATACAATTATCCTAATGCTGTATACATTCAATAGAAAAGCATCCCCTGCCGGGCGTTGGTGGCGCACGCCTTTAATTCCAGCACTCAGGAGGCAGAGGCAGGCGGATCTCTGTGAGTTCGAGGCCAGCCTGGGCTACCAAGTGAGCTCCAGGAAAGGTGCAAAGCTACACAGAGAAACCCTGTCTCAAAAAACAAAAAAACAAAAAAAAACAAAAAAAAAAAGAAAGAAAAGCATCCCCAATTTTCAGAGTCCAGCTCCGACCTGTCAAAGGGTTCTCGAGGGGAGGAGTGATGAATGAGGAATATTAGATAGAAATATAGACTGAGATGACAAGAAAGACAGAGACCCAGGATAGCTTCAGGAGGGCCCTGGGTCAATACCCTGTTGCCCCAACTTCTTCATGATGAGGTTTTTATACATCAGCAAGGGAAGGGGCAAAAGACCTCCCCCTTGTAGTAGAATATTATTTTAAGGTGTGTTACTTTTGTTTATGTTGCATTTGTTTAACTCTGTGAAGCTGTGTTATTGTGCCTGTGTAAAACACCTGATGGAGCCAGGCGGTGGTGGCACACGCCTTTAATCCCAGCACTTGGGAGGCAGAGCCAGGCGGATCTCTGTGAGTTCGAGGCCAGCCTGGTCTCCAAAGCAAGTTCCAGGAAAGGCACAAAGCTACACAGAGAAACTCTGTCTCAAAAAACAAAACAAAACAAAACACCAACCTGATGGTCTAATAAAGAACTGGCCAATAGCAAGGCAGGAGAAAGGATAGGTGGGGCTGGCAGGAGAGAGAATAGATAGAGGGAGAACTCAGGGAGGAAGGAGATCTAGCAGCCAGAAAAGAGAGGATTCCAGAGGCCAGCCACCCAGGTACACAACCAGCAAGCCAAGGTGTAAAAGTAAGATTTACATAAGTAAGTGAACAAGAAAAGCCCAGAGGCAAAAGGTAAATGGGATAACTTAAGTTAAGAAAAGCTGGCCAGAAACTAAACCAAGCTAAGGCCAGGCACTTATAATTAAGAATAAGCCTCCTTGCGTGATTTATTTTGGAGCTGGGTGGCAGCCCCCCTCAAAAAAGTAAAATAATAACAACACCCCTTTTCAAGGTCGAGGTATAAAATACCAACAAGTGCAGATGCTTCAAAACACCTAATAACCACATGCTTGGCCAAATCATCCCATTATGCAGCCTTGCTGGGCAAAGCAAGCTCAGACTTTCTGACCTTGAGTAAGGCCTTACTAGGGAGCCTCTGTGGGCCCCCACACCCAATAATCCTAAATCACTGTAACTGAGTAAAACCAAACCCCACCTGTGAACACGCAAGCTGGGTGAACTAAGCTAAAACATATAAGCTCTATAATAGATGGAAGATTAGGGCAAAAATTGGCCCAACCTTTTCTTCCCTGGATGTGCTAATCATGTCTTGTTAGACTCACACTCCTAAATCTTGTTCCAACTCCCTGAAGATGCACGCAAGGGGAGTACCTACATGCAGGATAGCCAGGAAAACCCTGACTATGTCCATTGTGTCAGTTGTCAGCCATGCCCAAGTTCAATAATGTCCAGTCCACAGACAACTTTACTGTGGTTCTTGGATATAAAACCAAACCTTGCATTTGATACCATTAAGCAGTATTTAGATTAGGAAAGTCTTTTATATATGCTCCCCTGAAACCCAAGCATAAAATAGAATTTTAGCTTTGAGACTTACACTGTCTTTCTATTGAACTGGGGAAACAGCCGTTTCATGATCACTCTATGCCATCTCAGCACTCTGAAGAGTTAGGTTTATTTCTTTAAGCTACCCTACAATGTGGACTGACCCAAGAGAGTACCTGACAATGGACAGAACCTACCATTCCTGATGATCCACTAATTTCCCTGAAGCTGATAATTTCCATGTCTTATTTAATGTCTTTAAGTTAAATTTTAATTTGTTGTATGAGTAGATGGATACTGATGTGTTCATATGTAAAAAGCCAATGGTAGATTGCTGGCAACATTTCTGCTCATTATTTATTTACAAAACACTATTGAAATACACCATTATGGTTTTCTTTCTCAGAGAGGCTCTTGCTACATACCCCAGGTTGGCCTTAAACTTTCCTACCTTAGGCTCTAAAAGCTGCATTACAGGTGTGAACCACCACACCCAACTGGTTTATTATTATTATTATTAATGTCTTTAGTATATAATTTTGTGGAAAGGCTTTAGAAAATACCTTGGGCTGGAGAGATGGCTCAGTGGTTAAGAGTGCTGACTGCTCTTCCAGAGGACCCAGGTTCAACTCCCAGCACCCACATGGCAGCTAACAATTGTCTCTAACTCCAAGATCTAACACCCTCGCACAGATACACATGCAGGCAAAATACCAATACAAATAAAAAAAAAAGTTAAAAAAAAGAAAGAAAATACTCTAAAACTTAAGTACAACAAATAGTTGGATACTTTACTTTTAATGGCATAGCAGGGTGCAAGCTTGCCTACAAAGTTCCTTAGGAAATGTGTTGTTTAACTCATTTATTGTTGAGTAAAGGTTCCAACTTTAATGAAGTTACTTGCTGTAGAATAATTTTAGTTTAAAATGTGCACACAAGTTTTGCTTAGTTGAAAAGATAACTGTAAATGTTAAAGATTACTTCTCAGTAGGACATGACTCAATTTTAAAAGTAATCCTAAAGTATTAATTTATCATCATTAATTTTTAAATTAAAACCTAACCCCTCAAATGCAATTAGAATCAGTCTTGACATCTTGCAGTTTCTCTGTATTAACTAGTGAACTCAATAAAGTGACTGACCAGTGGCGCTTTACATTTGAAAAAAGTCATAATTTTATCTGCAGAAAATTATGTACTAGCAGTTTTGAAGCCTCAACAAAATACCCAGAGGAACAGGCTTAAAGCACCCAACAAAAGCATGCCATTTGCCTAAGGAGGCTGAACTTCTGAAATATTCTAGTGATCAAATAAACCACTATTATATGACACTTATGAATATGGAATTATAAATTTGTGGTAGACTACATGGAGTACTTATGTAAAAATATTTATAATGGTATTATACTTTATATGTTCTAAATTTGAAAATAATTTCAATGGTTTATAGATAATTTAAAGGATAAATTCAGGCTGGTATTTTATCAAACTACTTAAGGGATAATCATTGGTTATTTAAATAATTTCAAAGTAAAATATGAAGTTAAAATTGATTACTAAGCAGACTTGAAGTTTACACTCCTGTACTTCTATATTTTGCACGGTACATCTCTGAGTAGTTCTTAATGACATGTTAATTTTTCTGATATTCAAAGTTGAGAAAATAATATGGATAGATACAGAAATGTTACATGAATTCATGACTTTCAGCTTCACTTATAACTGTACATATGTCTCTAGTTTATAACTACCTATGTTTCTCATAAAATACAAGTGGGTCACATTGTTACATTGCTATTAGTATCAGTCTTTCTGATGAATGCAATAAGAGGCAGAGGTTTGTTTTTCATAGTAAATACAAGATTATTTGAGAGGATGAGGCAAGGGGATTAGGAATTCAAAGTTAGGATCAGTTCATAGCAGTTCTGGGGTCAGCCAGGGTTACCTGAGACCCTGCCCTAAAACCAACATCGGAATAAGAACCAATATAAGCACTGAAAACATCATAATAAATTTCTCTAACCAAAGAAAACTTGCAGATCAGAGGTTAGAGAATAAACATGGAGGAACACAGATTAGAGAGTTCACAAACTTTATCAGAAACTATATGCAAAGTGGAAGGCAATGGAACAGGATTTTGAAAGTTTGGGGAAAGAACAACAGCATGAAATATTTCTGGAATTAAAGGTAAAGTAAGATGATTTTTTTACATAGTTGAGTAAACCCTCACCTGAGCTGAAGTAAAAGTATTCAAAAGAAGTTCTGTCAGATGAGAAAAACAAAAACTAAAAAACATTACAAAGAAAAATGATGTTGGAGTAAGCTCCTAGAATATGGCATGATAACAAAGGATCCTGAAGTTTCAAGTTTCAAATTATTTAGAAGATAAAATGTATAACTTGAGAATCATGGATAAAGCCATGATGGTATACACCTGTAATTCAAGAGATAGGATAATCTGGTGATGGTGCATGCCTTTAATCCTAGCACTTGAGAGGTTGAGGCAGGCAGGTCTCTGCAAATTCTAGGCCAGCCCGGTCTACAGAGTGCGTTCCAGGACTGTCAGGGATACACAGAGAAATCCTATCTTGAAAAACAAACAAATAAACAAACAAACAGATACGATATGTGGTGGTTTGAAAGAGAATGCCCCCTACAGGGAGTGGCACTATTAGGAGATAATGGCTTTCCTGGAGTAGGTATAGCCTTGTTGAAGGAAGTGTGTCAATGTGAGGGTGGGCTTAGTGTAAGACAAATTGCTAAATGGTCTTATTCATTAAAAACCTAGAGCCATATATTGGGATAAATTCTGAAAGATTAGAGAGACAGAAGAAGCCACAGCCAACCTCACCTCACCATTTCCTCAGTTGGTCTTGTTTCCTCAGACTGAAAGCCTTGAGTCCTTGCCCGAATGGATCTCAGCTGAACTGCTGCTAAAGGTTCCTGGTCCTCATGCCTTATATACTTTTCTGCTTCCTGCCATCACCTCCTGGGATTAAAGGCATGTGTCCTTCCCAAGCAAAGACATGAGATCTCAAGTGCTGGGATTAAAAGTGTGTGTCATCATGCTTGGCTCTGTTCCCATTGTGGCCTTGAACTCACAGAGATCTAGACAGTTCTCTGCCTCCCAAGTGATGGGATTAAAGGTGTGTGCTACCATTGTCTGACCTCTATGTTTAATATAGTGGCGGTTCTGTTCTCTGACCCCCAGATAAGTTTATTGGGGTGCACAATATACAAACCACAGCTTTGAGGTCTCCTATGCTCAAGATATAGCTCAGTGTGATACACAGTTCACTTCCTGTTTCCTGCAGATCAAGATGTAGAACTCTCAGCTCCTTCTCCAGCACCATGTTGGCTTGCATGCTGCTATGTTTCCGCCATGACAATAACGGAATAAACCTCTGAACTGTAAGATAGCCAATTTATGCTTTCCTTAATAAGAGTTGCCATGGTCATAGTGTCTCTTCACAGCAGGAGAAATCCTAACTAAGACAGGATAACCTACAGTTTGAGGCCAGGTTAGTTTATACAGTGTATATCAACCATAACTGCATATCAAAACCCTGTCTTAAACAAACAAACAAACAAACAAACAATCCCCTACACAATGTAATTAAGTAAAGAAAGAAAGTAGAGAAAGGGTTTTAACTATGGAGTAATGTTTGGGAAGTTACATGAATTAATTCATAATTTTCATTCTGAGTATAGTTTTTCCTATCATTACAACCCCAGTCAACATAAATGGTGCTAATATCTAAGAATATGAAGCAACAAATAGTATTTTATGTTTATATGGTAAGATAAGTGAAATATAAATAAGTAAACAGAAGTTGGGTCATGTAATTAAAGAGTTAGTGCTAAACCAACATGGAAAATGGAAAAGCCAAATATTTTTGAGAGCATATTTAATGCGGTAAGAACACTGGGGAAGAACAGAATAGAATGTATCTTAATTACTAAAAAAAAAAAATCTAGAAAAATAAACACACATAGAAATCCTTAAAAGTCTGTTCTCTTTAGGGACATAGATGCTAGTGCATTCTGTTGTTTGTGCAACAAGGGAACTGGTCAGATCCTGATGGTGCACACACAGGAGCATTTGCCCCCAGAAAGGAACAGTCTCTCTGGAGTCTGGGAACGACATCTGCTCCAGCTTGCTGCTGACATGGGACATCACCCAGGGGAGAAACCCTGAGGGGATGGCAAACTGCAGAGACAGGCTCCCTTCACATCAGCACAGCAGCTTTTGTGCAATGAGGCTTTGAAGCTTCAAAATTTCCTATCTGAAATTAAGATGGTCTTTGTAAGGCTACAAGGAAAATCTGCTGTGTTTTATCAAGGATTGTGGCTCAAAATCTTCAACATACATTGCTTGTTATGATCTAAGGTCTTAGCCTCAGCACAGCTCTCTTATGTCTCTCTCCATATTTATGCAATTCAATACTCAGTATAGAATATATGGAGAACAATGTATATATGTTTTGAGAGTCTCCTTTAATTCTCCCATTTGTTGAGTTGCATCTATAACCTTAATGACAAAACTTAAAATTCAATCCAAAATTCATTCTCACTGTGTGAGTTACTTTTTGTAGTTGCTTTGACAAAAGTGACAAGAAAGGAAGAAAGGGTTAATGGTGCCTCACTGTTTGAAAGGGCTTCAGTCAGTCGTGGAAGGGAAGGCTTGGAAGTCCAATGGGTGGATCCATGTTGCTTGGAGCCCACAGCTGGGACCACTCATCTCATATTCTTGAGGAACAGGTGAACGGGGATGTGGGGCTGGGCTTGTGAAACCTCAGAGCCCTCCAACATTAGTCCAGCTCTTCAGTGAGGCCTCACCTCCCAATGGCTCCACACTTGTCTAAAACAGAAGCATTAGCTGGTGGCCAACTGTGCAATCACAGAGTCTGGGGGAGGGCTTTCTCTTCCTGCTTTTCTTTGCATAGCTAATCTTAAACATGCCCAAACCATGCACACTTTTGCATTAATGCATTTGCACCAAAGTAAACATATCAGTGTGCTTCTGAAGATCCTAATTCAATTCCCAGTGAATGAATAA
Organism: Peromyscus melanophrys; assembly: GCA_902168415.1. Taxonomy (NCBI): domain Eukaryota; kingdom Metazoa; phylum Chordata; class Mammalia; order Rodentia; family Cricetidae; genus Peromyscus; species Peromyscus melanophrys. Next base: position 38,425 of record CABHPR010142426.1, read on the forward strand.
ATCACCAAAATAATTTTAAATTCTCAGTGTGGACACACCATATTTGAGAAATGACAATAGCCAAAGAGTCCCATGTGTCTATCATCTATTGCTAATAGCACACATTCTGCAAAGACAAAATTACACTGCCTTTTGTTTTCATTCACATACTCTCGAAAATAATTTTACCACATGGCATAATACTTTCATTTTTCAAGATTTCATGCTTCATAAACAATTTTTGGCAGTTCAGCATCTAGGTAGAACATGCAATTATGCAACATATTCTTATTAACTGAACTAAGTAGTGTACCTAGAAATAAAATAGTCTCCCTTTCATCATGATACAGTTGATGTGGAAAATGTTTATATTACTAATTTAAGAGGTTTGTTTTATTTAAAATCTAAATGATTCATTGTTCCTCTAATTTTCCACTATTTAACTGCATACATTTCTGATTATCTTTGAAAGATCTAGCTGATTTTCAGCAAGTACATGTGAATGTGGAAAAATATATCTTATTTTGAAACATTTTTGAAATAAATTTCCAGATATAGTCCATTGCTCCTTTTCAGTGTCTTGTTGTGTTGTAGTAGTTCAAGACAAGCAATACTGTTATAGCCTAAAGTAAACACTGACACAGACACACCCACCATCAATTTATTCTTTGAGAACTTGAAGTGCATGTATTAAGTGATAGGTGGTATGCATTTCTAACAAGTCATAAAGGGTTTTGTGAAACTCTGTGTGTGCTGTTATTAAGCTTTGTTCTTGTAGCTTGAAACCTATCCCTTCGTGAATGGCTTTGTGATGCTGGAGTTAGGACTCTGCAGGCCACACAGCTTTGTCCGGTGGTTCCCAGTTAGACCCTGCTAGTAGAGGACATGACATGGAAGGTAAGACAGGAGAGTTTGGAGGACTGAGGAATTCACCTGGTCCCTTCTGTTTGCTTCCTGCCCTTGCATGTGTCACAGAAGCGACAGCTAGTCACCAAAGTGAAAGTGGTTCTCAGTGTCAGAAGCAGCAACGAATTCCACTCACTTCGGCTATTGTTTGTGGCTCCTGGACCCCAAGGACTACAACCAAGCTGTACTCTAGACTCCCAAATCCATGCCCAGTTCCAGTGGCTTCTCCTCCAACCACCTATGTTGTTCGTGTAGCCAACAGAATCCACTCTGCAAAGACCTGAATCCCAGTCCTTTGTCCCTCTTCCAAAATCCCTGGTTCCCTGAGTTCCATGGTGGTGGCTGCCGTATGTCCCTGTCACCTGTGGAGCACCTCAGTGACGCACTTTCACATTTGGTGCATGACTAGACCATTGCATATTATGTCTATTAAAACACTCAGTGTGGTTTTGCTTTTTGAGAGAAATTAACTGATGTAACATGGCTAGTTTCCCTAAAGAATGACATCCATAAGTTAGGAGGGTGGTCTTCCACAAGAACATGGTTTTAAGGCAATTTTTCATTAACTGTATTTTTTTTTTTTTTTGGTTTTTCGAGACAGGGTTTCTCTGTGTAGCTTTGTGCCTTTCCTGGAGCTCACTTAGTAGCCCAGGCTGGCCTCGAACTCACAGAGATCCGCCTGCCTCTGCCTCCCGAGTGCTGGGATTAAAGGTGTGCGCCACCAACGCCCGGCTCATTAACTGTATTTAATAATGAATAAAATCTGCTATTTTAGATATTCAGACCACTTATACCACTTTCAATATTTTGAAATCACTTTTTAAGTTTTATATGTGTAAGAATGAATCTTTGAATGTATAATCTCTTTTCTCAAATCTCAAGGTCGTACCCAAAATTTCAGAGACACGGAAGGATAAAATCATCAACTCCTCAGTGGTAGTCATGCCACTGATGGATGTATGTTCCAAAACCATTACACTGTAGGCTTCAGTTTGTTCATTTAACCATATATGTTAGGATTTTAAATGAGAAGTACACAGACTAAAACACTTGTTCAGAGAAATTGAAAAAAAATCTTAAAATTCCTTTGGAGACAGTACAGACCAGAATACTCTAAGCAATCCTGCAATAAATGTACTTTTCAGTTTTTTTTCATTTCGGAGTATGTTATCAATGAATCTACGGTGCACATTGTGAAACAGTCATTTCATAGAAGTTCTCATTTTTTTCTCAGTACCTTAATGTGACTTCCTAGGTTACTAAGAAACTGTAGCTTTGACTTAGGACTGCACAGAGAGGGGGCCAGATGTCTGGTAAGGGAAAAACATTAGCTGGATGCTACTGCATGTTCCTTGAGGTCCTTTCTAGAACTTTTAATCTTCTCTTAACTTTTTACGTGATGAATAACTTATTAGTTGGGGATAATAAAAGTTGAGGTAATTCTCTTTACAATTCAAGAAAGAAGACTGTAATGTAAATGATTCTGATTGACTCGGCTGACTGCTTGATCATAATAAATAACTGTTACCTATCACATTTCTTAGATCAAAGAGAAATCTTCATTTTTATTATTATGTATGAATCCTATAGCTTTTACTACCTGACCCAAAAGAACATCAAGGGAACATAGGAGGCATTTTGCATATGTACATATCAGTATTCATCCCCTTGTATAATGATTTAAAATTTTACTTAAAGACATTAAATAAGATGTGGGAATTACCAGTTTAAGAGAAATCAGTTGATCATCAGGAGTGGTAGGTTCTGTCTGTTGTCAGGTACTTGCTTGGGTCATTTCATATGGTCTTGTGCTTAAAGAAATAAACTTAACTCTTCTATTTTCAAAGTTCTGTGAGACAGCATGGGAAATTGTTTCCCAGTTCAATAGAGAGAATAGAGAGAGAATGTAAATCTCAAAAGTAAAATCTTATTTTGTGCCTGGATTTAAGGGGAACATATATGAAAGCTTTCTTTAATCCAGATACTACCTAATGATGTTAAGTGCTAACAAGCCAAGCAGTGGGTCTGAATAAAACACAAGTAATTTATTAATATATAAAATGATATATAATAATTATATATATATATATATACTTCAGAATCAGAGAATTTTGTATTCTCACTTTTAACATTTATGGACCTAGCTAATTTTGATACACTGGTGTTTAGTATAATGAGGGAAAACAAGAAGCAGTCATCACATTTAGAATTTGGCTATGTCATACAGCAGCAGTTATATATTACAATTAAAATAAGAATGCCTTTTTCTTTTTTCTGTTTAAGAATTTGTTACTGGTACCTGGATTTCTTTTCGGTCATTTTGCTCCAAAGACCCTGAGGACCAGGTGATACTGGGTGATAAGGAAGAGAAATTTGTCTCTCACCATTTGAAATGGAAGTCCAACAAGGCCCTAGCGTCTGGCTGGCTGAGGACTCACAGTGCTCTTCTTACACAGCAGAAGTCAAAGGACAACTAGCCCAATGCTGCATTCAAGGCCCTTTCATGGGGCATCAACCTCACTAGCAATAGCTTCAGTTCTCACTCTCCAATAACTTACTCACTTTGGACAAACTGACACATTTATACAGTACATTCGAGACACAGCAGAATCTTCCTGGGTCCGTCCTGTAACAGCTTTCCTGTTGGTAATTTTTTGCATAGTTGTATTATGATGGAGAGCATGTGAAAATAACTTGAGGCAGAAGAGGGATTTTAACCTGTTCATGGATCAGTGGCCTGCTGGAGTGAATCCCTGCTTAATGGGCCATGCGTTCATGTTAGATTCCCCACTGTCTCCATAAATAAAACAAAATTACCGAATTAAAAATGACCTGTCTTATTGGCATTTTTGTCTTTTGTCCATGTTAGTCAGGAAAATGTGCATTTGTACATTGTGAGTCTGTGTGACAATTAACAGTAGATTTGTCTATCAGGAGAAAAGAGCTTTAAAATTTTCAAGCACAGCATTCTGCCAGCCCCCCACCCCACCCCCCAACATAGGCGTGCATGCGCTACTTTCAAAGGCAACTGCTTTTCATCTCCCCACAAGCACAGAGATTTCAAATAAGGAATATATAATCTTACTTCAAAGGAATCACAGCAAAACATTAGTGAATGACAGACATACCCTCATAAAAAGCACAGGATATAATTTTAAGAACTTGAGGAGAATGAAATCAATCCTATCCCAAATAGTTTTTATGTACCTTTAGCATTCATTTGAGTATTTATATATGTACTTAACATTCAACAATAAAAATTATGCTCTATAAATAATATTATAAGAAAAATGATACTTGTCATTTATGTAGAAATTTATGCATAACAGGGCTTTTCATATAGTATTTCTATAAAGAATCAAATTAACTTTTAAATGTACTCCTTTAGTTTTTTTTAAAGGAAAAGAAAATGAACATTATAATATTTAGTCACATTATTGTTAAGTGTGGTCTGCTGTAAGTTTCAAGATTTGCCTTGAGCTTGAGTTAAGACACTGAGGGCTCATCTCAGACACATTAATACTGAATGCATGCACTGAGGGATGAGAGAAAAAGCCTGGGACAAGAATGCATCTTTTTAGACTTCAAAGGCAATGTTAGAGGCTGGAGAGATGATTATGTAGTTAAGAGCACTTGGGTGCAAAAGGTTGATAACTTGAGGGCAACCAACAGCCTTTTTTGGTCTCTGCTGGTTCTTTCTGACTCTCTCTCTCTCTCTCTCTCTCTCTCTCTCTCTCTCTCTCTCTCTCTCTCTCTCTCTCTCTCTCTCTCTCTCATACACTCTCACACACCAATGTATAAGAAGATATACAAAGGCAATACTAACATTTCTGTATGATTGCATGGTGTCAAGCTGCCTCTCTGTGACCGCTTGAAAACACTATGGTTACCAGCAGATATGTGGATTACTCACATTGAAGATGGGGTTTTGTTTTTTGTACATATATACATACATATATATATATATATGTATATATATATATAGCTTGCTGAGTGGACGACATTAAAGAGAGAGGTCATGTGCACAGTTCTGCTACTAGAGTCTCAGCCTTAAATTTTGCTTCCTATAAATGAATACTAAAAAAAGCAGATGGGGAATTAGCATAAATTAGAGCCAGAATTCTGAGTGCCTTTCAGAACCCATAATATGATGTCTCATATCCAAGCTAAAGTGAAGGTCCATGGTGAATGAATGACTAAGGTTTTCTTTCTAGTCATTGAATATGTAAAAGTTTGCTGGGTTTAGGTGTTGAGGAATAAGTATATTCTGTGACTTTTCTATCAAATGATAGCTTATATTTATGTAATTCCATCTTATAAATGGAATTTAGAAGGTTATATCTAACATTTAGTGGTACCTTCTCAATCTAAGTTGTAGGAGCGTTGAGAGAAGAAGGGAGACAAAGAGTTTGTTGGTGTCTTGCTGAGGGTTGGTGTTTTAGGCTCCTTCACAACTTTTGTGCTTATTTAGTCAGAATCCCTGGGCTATGTGTAACAGACAACACATATTAAATAGTACCAATGTCACACCAGCCCACTGTGCATTCACATGCTTATTCAAAGACACACATTCATATTCCTCTACCACATAGTCATTGACACACTGTGTTTACATAAGATTGTACTTTCTTAAAGTGTTTGTGCAGATCTTTGGATCAAGTTAATATGTCTTAAACTTAACATAAACATATGCGTTCTAGTCAGAAGAAGAAACATACCTACATATATGCCTAAATATACACATATTTAATCCATGTGATATATACACATATGTACTATAGTTATATATTATAGATCTCCATGGAGTTATAGGATAGTAAGTACACTCCAAAGCAGAATATGGGCAGAGCCTTGATTCAGGCCGTCATATCCTAAGAGATGGATTTCCTGTGTTAATAAGCAGTTGTGATAGATCCCTGCAAAGGGTGAACATGCCTTACCTTATGAGAGCTATAGTTGGTAGCAGAGAGGGTGTCTGGGTGAAGGATGGTCTTTATCTAGTAACTGACACAGGATATACAGCAGAGAAGTCTGCTTGTGAGGTGACATTGACATCTGGAAGGAAACTGAAAGTCTGTGACAAGGATAATTCAAAATTGTGTCTGAAACGCCTGGCAAAAGATCAGCTGCTGTTATAACAGGGACTAGCACAAGTGATTGGCTTTGGGAACTTGGTAAGCTGCAAGGCTCTGAATGGGTCCTGGCTGCTTGAGAAAGTCATCTTCCTCCCACCCTCCAGAGGAGAGAAACGAAGCCACTCCTGTGCTTGACTTTTCTTAGAAAAGCCTTCTCAATTCTGAAGATGTTTCATGAAAAATGACTTGAAAATCAAAATGCAGAAAAACATATTCAGAGAAAAAATTTTGAATTCTATGTGGTAGATTTTTTGTTTGCTTAACATAATTTGATTAGATAAACTATTAAGTCAACAAAACTTTTGATCTAGTACTACAGTGAGATATATCATCTGTGGACATTAGTCTTTCTTATATTTGAATATTACTCTATCCTATAAGTGGCTGAATGCTGCTAACTAGCATTAACTCAAAATCAGGACCAGGAATGATGATGAAAACAGAGATCCATATATCACTGTGAACCATCGATCCCCATATATATCAGGTTTTCTCATCTCTCATCTCAGAGAATGACCAAGAGAAAATTCTAATTGGGCTTCAGACCAATGTGTGGGCTGACAACTTCCGGAGGAATAACCACTGTAATGTCTACACTGTTGTTCTGTCATTCCAAGTGCACTCTGATTATTTGATCCTGAGAAATATTAACTATAAAATGTATGGTTCTGAGCCTTCTCACACAGTCTAGATTCTTTACAGTAGCAGAGTTTTTGCCTAAGCAGGTCAAAGAACAGAAATACTTTACATGTCATTAACTAAATGTGTATTTTGTCATGCTACTGAGTTCACACCCCAGTGATTGTGAAATAAATAATCGTTTCCTCAGATATTAGTAATTCTCAATTGGATAGCATTTCCATGAACAGTATATAACTAATAGAGAAATTAAAAATGTTCAAAGTTCCTTTTATTTGGCGATGCTTTTGCATTGCTATTGAAACAAATCTAAGTAAAGATGAATTTATTAGTTTTAGGAAATGGGATGGTATTATAATGAAGACTGGTGTATTCTGGTATGAAAGAATATAAGGGCATTGATGTGACACTTCAAAAAGCACATCTTTCATGTATACTGTGGCAAGAAGCCTCATGATCTGTAGCTGCCCATCTTTGTTTTCATCAGTCTTTGACCTCAACTGTGGTCTTCACTGAAATCCTTTCATCTGGCTACTTAACAGGGTGGCTGAAATATTCTTGGAGACTATCCTTGAATGCATTTCTCTTGCAGGTTTCACTTTTCACTTTGCACCTGGATGTTGAGATTTCTTCCCCACCTCATCATTTACATTCTGCGGGGCATTATGTAAAACCATAGCAAAAAAAAACCATAATAAATAACAAAAGCATTAAAGATAACTTGAATTCCCTGCTTGGAATAGGCCAGCAATACTTCTCTGTAATATTTCATTAAATTACCAAGGTGGTGGTGTTGTATGTCTACAGGGAAATGAAGAAAATAAGGTTATGAAGAGGCTAAATGTCATACTTTTTACATATGTGAGTGTGTTTGTGTACATGTGGGGTGGGGCACATGTACCATGGCATATATATGGAGGATAGAAGACAATGTTGGGGTGTCAATTCTCGCCTTTCCAGATTGTGACAGTGTGTCTTTGCTGCTGTGTAAGTCAGGCCAAGCTAGCTGCCTGACAAGATCTCCATCTCACAGCTCCTCTATGGACACACTGTGATCTCAGAGGCCTGGCTTACTGTGTCCTGATTTCACATGGAGTCTAGGAATCTGATCGTCAGAATGGGAAAAGTGCTTTACCCACTGATATGTTTCCCCAGAACTCAACATTCTTTTATCTCAGAAATGAAAAATAGCAGAGTGAGATTTTGTATCTACACGAACCACATGTGAAGATTAATATTGATTATCAATTTGACAGAATCATCCAGGAGCTTCTGAGCATGCCTATGAGGGGTTTCTTAGATTAGGTTAACTGACAGGGGAAGACCCACTCTAAATGAGATCAGTGACACTTGAAATCCTGGAGTGAACAAAAGGAGAAAAGCTGGAATAGCACAATCATTATTTCGTCTCTCACTCTGTCCTGACTGCAGATTCCACGTGACCAGCCAGGTCCTCCTGCTCCTTACACAGTCACTCCCTTCCCTCCCTTGAGAGACTATGCTTCTTAGAACTGTCAGCCAAATAAACCTTTTCCTCCTTAAGCGGCTTCTGTCAGGGATTTGGTCATGAAAACAAAACAAATAGCTGATACACCATACTGCGAAGAAGACGTCCCCACTCTTCTTTAATAAAAAAAAAATTAATTTTCATTACTCTTCCGAGGGGAGGAAAAAACTCAGTATTTTATGTTTAGCATACTTTCAAGCCATGCCCCTCTTTGTGTTCATTTTCAAAGTTTCATTTTTCTTCAGTCCCACCCCCTCACTCTACTCACTCTAGGAAAAAATGATTTCATTTCACAGAACACATGGGAATCTCCTGGTAAGCCATCAGTTTAGGTCCTGTGATGGTTAGTTATCACATTGAGATTAAGGAATGTCAAGGCGTACCTTTGTGGCTATCTGAAGGGTGTTTTCTGTGAGAATCAACCGAGGAAGGAGATGCACGCTGAGTCCAGGCTGAAGCTGGTGCAGGAGCTCCATCTGCAGATGGGTAGCACCGTCTGAATGGGAAAGAGAACTAGAGAAGCCATGGTAGGTATCAGTCTCCCATCTCTCTGCTCCCTGACTCGCCCTGATGTGAGCAACAGCCACATAACTCTATGGCTCCCTTGCCTCTCAAGCCAGGAGCCAAATGAAATCTTCTCTCACTTAAGTTATTCTGTCACGTGTTTGGTCATGATAGCAAGATAAATAACCAGTACAGGTTGCGGAACAGCATTGGATCATTCATAATGTGCAAATTTTAAGAGACTACTTCTCTCTCTCTCTCTCTCTCTCTCTCTCTCTCCCTCTCCCTCCCTCTCCCTCTCCCTCTCCCTCTCCCTCTCCCTCTCCCTCTCCCTCTCCCTCTCCCTCCCTCCCTCTCTCTC
>CABHPR010142426.1:58103-72335 GCA_902168415.1 Peromyscus melanophrys
CACACACATACACACACACACACACACACACACACACACACATACACACACACACACACTAGAAATAAACTACTTTCTATGTCATGTCCCCAAAAGAGCTATTATAAAAATTTTGGCCAGTTTCCTCATTTAAACTTTATCTACAAGAGATTACAGTGAGCACATAATTTGTGTATTTTTACTTTCTTCTTAGACAGATCTCAGTTTGGCTTCAACTTCATGCTCTTCCTGTTTCATCCTAATATTTTTTCATTTTATTACTTAACATTATAAGAAATTATTTTTATAATATTTTATAAATTAAATTTTAATGATGTATGTGGTGATATTTTAATTGTGCTGAAATGTGATTTTATTTGTATGTTGTAAATAAAGTTTGCCTAGAGATCAGAGGTCATTAGCGAGCCAGGAATAGAAGTCAGGTGGTGGTAGCCCATGCCCTTAATTTCATCACATGGCAGGCAGCGTCTCTGTGTGGTCAAGGACACAGCCAAGCATGGTGACCCTTGAGTGTTTAATCCTAGTACCAACCATAGAGACCAGGAGGTCTGTATAGACACGCAGTGATGAGAAAGACATGTGGCTGGGCTTAGAGCCAAATGAGAAGGCAGAATAGGAAAGCAATAAAACACAAGACACACAGGAAGAAGGTCTCTGTCTCAGGGGAAGGAGGACAGCGAGAGGTAAGATAAAGGGAGTCATGGCTCTTGCTCTTATCGTTTAGGCTTTAACTCTGTATTTTTTAATAATAAACAGTCTTTTTTAATAAGACTGTTTACATATTTGTCTACAGGTGTAAAATATTTTATTTTATCTCATAACATTGTGATGTACTTTTGGTACTTTATTTAATATTGAATTTATTTTTACTAACATATTCCTTCTATATTGAATATATCTGTGTATTCATACCATGTGGAAAATCTTTATAGGAAATGACATGGAATTGAGCTAATTTTCAAAGTGATAATCAGTTGCTATTCTCTTACATCTAATCACCAATACATAGACCTTTCCATGAAAATGCTTTGATGAAAGCAACTTCAGGAACTTGGGGTCCTTCATCAGTATCCTATTCCTTCTGTTATGGAATCAATTGTGTTAAATAAGAGGTATCTTGAAACTCTAACCTTGGGCATCTCAGAATGTGATGCTATTTGTACATGGGGCTGCTAATGATCTAAAGAATTTAGTGAAAGGCACTTTGAAGTAGGGTAGAGATGTTAACAACATGGCTATCTTATAAGAGAAGGAAATAAACAGATGACCAGGTAGGAGAGGAGCTGCAGAATGCATGTAAAAATACCAAAGATTACAGTAAAGTCATGAAAAATGAGGAGACTTGAAAATGTTCCTGTCTATTAATTACACAGCCAAGCATGTCCTTACTGAATTCTTAGCTTCAGATTCCTGGCACCGAGAAATAGAGGATAGGTTGCCTTTTGTAGTTTATTATAGCAACTCTGGAGACTCTCTGCCATGTAAAACACACTTATTCTTAAATACATGCTGTCCACTTCTTACACTGCTTACAAACACTCATGGATAAAAATGAATTTGGGTTCCTTATAAAGGATCCTAATATTTTTCTTTAACTGATTTCCTCATTAACCTCCAGATTTTAATAAGCCTTCATGTTAACCTATCAATCATTTTCATTGCCTAAAACTCTGTTGTAATTTTATTTAAGCCATTCAGTGAATCACATTCTTAAAACATCTAGCCTCCTAACAAAAATAATAAAATTTACATAAAATTAGAAAGGATGGGAGGTTCTGGTGTGTTTACTATGAAAAGATCTGTTTTATACATAGAGGGGAAATATCTCACAGCTACTACAGATGAGAACTGAACATATTCAGTGAGTTATAGTTTAGATTAACTTGTTATTTACATTGAAGCTTTCATTTTTTTTCAGCTGAGATGTTTAAAAATGAATTTTAAAAACAAACTGCCAACTTATTCATTTCCATTGATTTATAGCCATGCTTAGGGAACTGAGAAACTTGATTAAAATTACTTGCTGTTGTATTTGTCATCCCGAACTATAAATTTTGTAGGAGTTTAATACTTCCTTTTGCTTTAATATAAACTGAGCCTTTCGTTTGCTTTAATTCACAAGTGGAGCTGAACAGAAGGAGCAGGTACCCCGTGTACACTTTATCAATTCCACTGGATCAAATTGTGAGCTTCATGAAGGGTGCTGCTTCCAGGTGCCTTCCACCCCCAGGCGCCTTCCGCCCGCCCCCAGGAGCCTTCCGCCCCCAGGTCCCTCCCCGCCCCCAGATGCCCTCAGCTTCCAGGTGTTTTCCACACCAGAAAGAGCCTCTTGGTCTTTCTTTGAGCAAAATCATTGTCCTTGCATTCTTTGAGTGATCAAAATTCCATCCAGTTCCTTTGAGCATTTTTTAAAACAGCCTTCAGTCTGGGCTCTGTATCTTCCCTTGTGGAATATAATTTTAGATATGGGTGTGGTAGTGCAGGGTTATAATCACAGCAACCAGGCAGCTCAGCCAGGACAGTCATGAATTCAAAGTCAGCCTCTGCTCTGTAGTTAGTTTAAAGCCATCCTGAGCTACCTAGAAAAAAACCTGTTTCAAAAGAAGTAAACCAAACAAACAATGAATCAAAATCACACTATTAGCAACTATCCTTATAAAAAAAATTTACTCTCCAGCCACCTATTTCTGAAGAAGTTTCTCGGTCCCGACTCTGGTACTCAACCACCAGTCCCTCTTCCAGCAGCAATACTGTGGAGATTAAGGAGTTCAAACCTGCCTCACTCTCCCTCTGAGTAGTTGCCATCCATTTATATTCACTGTGCCTTTTTGCTGCATCCATGCTGACTTTGACACTAGACCAATTTTATGTGAGACCCTTTGTGCATGGTTGCAATAGCTTTTCCTTTCTTTCTTTTTAGAATTATTTATTTTGTCACTTTAGGATAAAGCATCTCACTCTATCTTTTTTAAAAGTTATAAAAATATTACCTTTTTTCCCCCGTGAACAACTAAATTGGCACTCTGAAAGCTAATTTTCCATAGCAATTCTGCACAGTCTAGCTAAATCATAAATAAAGAGACTTATGAGTAAGTCAATGATGTTTACATACAAAGACATTAGGGAGAGTCAGATTTTTTGAGGGTGTAGCTCCTGAGAGACTTTCCAAGCCCCATTCTTTTGCCCATGCCCGTAATGGCAGCACTAAGTAGACAACAAATTTGAAAAGAAGAAAGCACACTCTCTGCAGGGAAAGAGGTAGTGGAGTGGGGACATGGGAGGAATCGAAGGGAAGGGAAAAGGCGTGAACTTGAGCAAAAACCATTACATATATCTGTGACATTCCCAATTTCAAAAGAACCTTGCAAAGGGAGATGCTATAGAGTCCTTGTCTCTGGGGAAGACTCAGAACCAAGCATATAGAGCTCTGCATCCCCAAGTCAACTCAGAATGATGTCATCTTCAGTCCCTCTTCAGGAGGGATCATTCTCTTACAGTGTGGTCCACTGCATGTGGAAGTGTCATCTGTCCCATACTACGTTATGTTGTTGAGATTGAAGGCTGGGGCACCAGTGCAAGCTGTTACTTTGGCTGCTGACTCTGTAATTCTTAATGAACCTATCTGTCATTGATCCACAGACAATATGAATTATAAACATACCTACTTATATATAAACATCATGAGTGTTATCATATATGAATATTTAAATATGCAGTCATATCTTTGAACATACACATTTTCAAATATATGAAGTATGTGTTTTTCCCAGTGATAGACTTAGTGGTCCATATGGAAGTTAAAAATCCAAATATTCCTTATTTAACAATTTTGATTTACTCTGTCTCTATTATATGTCTTTAATTGTGATACAGGTTTAATATTGCTTGAAGAAAAATGCTAATATCTAAAATAGATATCAAATAAGCATTTGATTATAATGTTTATGTAACTAGTATCTTGATTTGATTTTTTAAGCTTTTTTATTCTATTTATATGAATGTTATGCCTGCATCTACTTATATGCACCATATGCATGCCACATATTTGCAGAGGCCAGAGGAGGGTATCAAACACATTGGAACTGGAGCTACAGGTGATTGTGAGCTGCTTTCTGGGCACTGCGAACAAGGTTCACTCCATGTTCAGCAGGTACTCTTAGCTGCTGAGCCATCTCTCCCAGTCTCCGTTTTGGGATTTGAGGTACAGTGTGGTTATGTCACAGGCTGCCCTGTAAATTCAAGAGTAGAGAAACATCACGTCTGGAATCACAAGGAATTTAAAAAATCAGAGAAAAGAGATTTCTGAAGTAGCAAATATTCACTAGGAGAAAATCTATGGGGATTATATATAAGTCCCATAAATCCCCAAAGATCATCAGGAAAACCTTTAATGAGACATATCTAAGTTCACTAGACATTCTGTATTAATAGTGAATACCACTTGACCAGGTCTTACTAGTGTTTCAAGTTGGGTGAATTAAAGGATAATGAGGCATTCTAGATTTGTTTCCATTGCTGTGATAAAACACTCTGATTAAAAGTTAGAGAAACAAAGGGTTTATTTGCTTTATACTTCTAGGTAATAGTCAATAATTACAGAGTGTCAAGGACTCAAGCAGAAGCTTGAATTAGAAATCATGGGGTAATGGTACTTGCTGGTTTACTCGGGGGTTTCATGCTTAGCTAGCTTTCTTATTCAACCCAGGACCACACATCTAGGAGTAGTCCCACCTAAACTGGACTGCACCCTTCTCCATCGATTAACAAACAAGTCAATCACCGACAGGCATGCCTATATGTCAGTCTAGGCCAGTGGTTCTCAACCTGTGAGTTGAAATCCCTTTGTGGGTCTAACAACCCTTTCACATGGGTTGTCATCAGAAAACGCAATGATTTATATTATCATTCATAGCAGTAGCAAAATCACAGTTATGAAGTAGCAATAAAATAATTTTATGGTTGGGGGTCACTGTAAGATGAGGAACTGTATTAAAGGGTCACACCATTAGGAAGGTTGAAGACCACTGCTATAGGCAATTCCTCAGAAGACTTTCTTCCTACATGGATCTAGGTTGTATCAAGTTGATAAAGCTAGCTAGAACATAATTTAGAATTGAGGACATACAAAGCTAGTATGTTTTAGGATTGATGAACAAAGAAGAAAGCCTGGACACCATTCCTGCTGAAGAAGCTGTCTGTCTTTAGAACTCTGTAATACAGTTTCACAGTCTTCTTTCTCAAGTGGGCATTTACTGGAGAAACAGGTACCATGTTTTCCTTACATGTAGTGATAACCCTGGGATGGAGAATTAGGTTAGTTTCATATCTCATCTTGCACATGTTGGGAATTTTTAATTATGCATGCATACAAACAGGAAAATTCATATTATTTTCAGCTACTAATTCAGTCATTAGGGATTGAATACATAATAACTGGCAAGGCTGCCTAAAATAGACTGGAGGAGGCAAGGAGATGGCTCAACTGGTAAAATATTAACCACACAAGCCTCATGATCTGAACTTAGAAAGAGAAAGGAGGAGAGAGAGAAGCAAAAGTTGTCCTCTGGCTTCAACAAATGCAACATGGCATATGCGTAGCTGCAACACACATGTGTGCATGCACATATAACAACAACAACAAAGTCAATAATAATAACATTAACAAATTTAAAAATACAAGTCAGTGGTCTCACCCAGTGTTGGATCAGGCATGCTAAAATACTGACTTGTCAAATGAAGAAGAACCCCACATACTTCAAGAAAATCTATGCCAGTTATACATGTGACAGAAGATTAATATCAGAATATATATACATATATATGTATATATACCAAAAAACAAAGAATCAAGAAAACAAATTACCCAATTCAAAAATAGGTTATACATCTGAACATACAAAAAAAGAGGAGAAGGTGGCTATGAAATACTTAATGTTTAAAAGCCTTAGCAACTAGTGAAATGTAAAATAAAATTACATTTAGAATTCATCTCATCCAGTCTGAATGGCTAAGATGAAGAAAACAGCTGATAACAAGGCTGATGAGGATGGAGGACAGAGGAATTCTCATTTCTCATTCACTAGTGATGGAATGCAGATCTGTGCAGCCACTAAGGAAATCAATGTGGAAAAGTCTCCAAAATCAAAAGGATCTATCACTTATCTCGCCTGTACTACTCATCTTCATATGCCCAAGGGACATCCTGTTCTACAGGGCCTTTCTCAGCCATTTTTATTGCTACACCATTCACAATAGCTAAGAAATGAAAGCAGCCTAACTGCCTTTCAACAGATGAATGGATGATGAAAACATGATACATGTACACTATGGAATATTATTAAGTAGCAAAGAAAAAATGAAATTTGCAGCTAAATAAATACAACTAAAATATATTATACTTAGTGAAGTGTCCCAGAAGCAGAAAGGTAAGTGTTGCTATGCTCTCTGATTTGTGGATTCTAGCTAATTTTAAATCTTTAGATGTGAGTACATAACCTGGAGTCAGGAAAATAAAAAGTGACCATCATGATGGGCACAGAGGAGGAGCTCTAGAGAGGACATCCAGATAGAGGTGAAACAAAGGGGGGATGGAAAGAAATTGGGAGAGGGACCTCAACAGTGGAGGGAAGACCGAAGGCAACACTCAGGGTGAGGGGTAGAGGAGTGAAAAATAACACTGAGAATGTTTGAAAATGATATAGGGAACATCATTTTTTTAAAAACTTTTTATTGATTCTATGTAGTTTTCTCATCATGCACCCTGTCCCTTCATATCTGCCCTCTGCCCTTGCAACCTGCCACTCAACTTAAAATAAAATTAAAAAACAACCTCATCGTGGAAGTTGTAGTATGTCACAGTGAGTCATACAGTATACCCTTTAGTCCATATATCTACACTTGCAAATGTTCGTTGCAATGAGTTCTTGGTCTGGTTGAGGTCCCTCACCCAATGCTGCAGCCATCAAGAGGTGGGGTCAGTTCCCTAGCTCTCATGCCTTCAGGGATGGCTCACCTGCACCCACATCACCAGGGCCAGCTCTACTGTGTTACTCAGGCAAGGTGCAGGAGGTGAAAGACCTACTCTCCTGAGTGCTGCAGCTCATTAGGGGCAGAGCCCACTCTCCTGCTCTCATGTCTCCAAGGCTAGCTCTCCCACTTAGCCCAAGAAGAAGATCAGTGCCTGTAGAATGGAGACGCACATCTGCTGGACCTGTCCTACTGTGTTTATTTCTCATCATTGGCATTCCTGCTAATCTCTCAACTGAATATGGTGACAATTCATCCATGAGACCGGACAATTCTATGTTGAATGATAGTTTTACCCATGTTGTGTCAAACTTTAGCCAGAGATTTATTTCCTTTGGAAACTTTGGCTTGGACAAACACTTGAAGACACCTAGAGGCCCTGTCTATCACCATGCAGAGCAGACAGGAAGAAGACACCAGAGACCCCACCCAAATGCATGGCCAGCCCACAATACAAGCTGCTACAGTGTGAAAGTATAGGGTGGAGAGACGGGAGAGAAAGAGAAGTCGGGCAGCTTGAGTGCAATGAAGAGAGATGGATCTGGAGAGGGTAGAAAGGAACAGCGTGATATTAGCATCCTGCGAAGCCACCTGGGGTCATGGTGAAGTCCTGGCCTGAGTTGCCACTGAGGGCTATGTCTGGTCTGTGGCCATGCAGCAGCAGGTCTGTGTTGATGTCCATGGCCCATGTTACTATTAAAGGACATGTGGGTGTCGTTGTTCTGGACTGCCACCTGATGTCCAAGGGCTACACAGAATTGGTCCCACTTCTCACTGGCTGCAGCAGAAGGGAGAGCTGCCCCTGTTCCTCAGAAATCATGTCATTAAATTTACCTAAAAGTGAACACTTGGAATGATAATGCTCCTTCCAGAGCCATAGACTAATAGAAACCCTAATGCCAAGCATAGAAAACCTCCCTGAAGTTTTTTCATCAGGGGACTCCCAAGACACTCAAAACCATAGAGTACATTGTTGTTACCCTTGTTTGATTCTCAGAACTTGAAATTAATCCTCTATAGTTGAATACTACACACATCAGACACAGGACTCGGAGGACAATAGCTGGCACTGACCCAAAAACTTCCTTTCTCAGAACTAGCTCTGTTAGTACCTGAGGGTGCTGTACAGGCTGCAATGGAGAAGAGCAAAGCAGCTGCGAAACCAGAGAAGCAGAGCCATGACCAGCTCAGGACGATATCTTCAAGGATTCAATAGTAGCACTTATATATTGAGAACAACCAACAGCTGTCTAATTGGACTTAAGGACAGATCAATAAAAGAGAATTCATGCCCGGTACTGTAAATGAGCCAACGATCAGTTCCTGGTGAGGTCATGTACCCTAGAGGAGAACCTACTACTGCCACGTTCTTAAAACCACCCCTAACTGCATCTGAAATACTTGTTTTTTTGTCTTGTTTTATATTTTACCTACAGATATTTGTATCTCTTATCCCTCACCAAGGAAGCTTTTTCTGCAACAGACAGTAAACACTATGTCAACTCTTATAAAGAAAATATTTAATTGGGTAGCTTGTTTACAGTTTCAGAGGTTCAGTCCATTATTTCTGTGATGGAGAGCATGGCAGAGTGCAGGCAGATGTAGTGCTGGAAGAGTAGCTGAGAGTCCTACATATTGTAGGTAACAGGAAGTTGACTGAGACACTGGTCTGTATCTTGAGCATAGAAAAGTTCAAATCCCACCCCTAAAAGTGACACATTTCCTCCAACAAGGCCATACCCACTCCAACAAAGCCACACCTCCTAATAGTGCCACTCCCTGTGAGATTGTGGGGGCCAATTACTGTCAAGCTACCACAATATGGTTGTCTAACCAAGACCTGAAAGACCAACATCAGTTGATGTACCAACATAGATGGGACAATCTCACAAGTCATTGCCCATAGAAGAAGAGCTACAGCTACAGGCAGTTAAAGCTGCTGAGAAAGAGTCAGTCTTCTCCAGGGATATGCCCCCATAAGTTATGAAGTTCCAAGTGGTCAGCCATAAATACATACACATATGAGCAACTCTAAAGTGACCAGCAGGGAAGTGTGTATATATAAAATATATGTGAGTATGTGTATATATGTATATGTGTGTGTATATTACTACCAATCTATGTATCAGTATGTAAACGCCTCCATGTATTTCATATAATATACAATACAATATGTAATAATGCAAACTCAAGATATTTGTGTGCTTATAGTTGAGGAAAAGCAAGTTGTTGAACCCATTATATACCATTTCCCCTGTCTTTCTATCAATAATACACATAATGCAGGTATGCACTGTTTGAATGCTCACTTTTGAAGTCTTGTTTTCTATGTTTAGTTCCTTATCAGAAGTCGAAGAACCTGTTCTCAACTTCCTAAATATTTTCTGAGTTACATGGAAAACAAGTACAGTGCTGTATAAGACAAGCTCACTTAAGCTTTCGCTGTGGCGGGGCAAGGATTAGAGAACCTCATTTGCATTTTTGAAAATTACATTTTCACATTTTCCTGTGGCATGAGTCTGAAGTGACATGTTGTTATCACACTTCTGAAAGCATGGTCACAAAAATATGTCTATGAGAAATTGAGATAAACAAAATGACCACACATACATAACTACAATTCAAAATATACACAAGTCAATTCTTCTGAGTTTATGACTTCCTGTTAGAGAATCATATTAAATTCATAACTGTCATATTGATGTTAGCTCTGATCAGTACACGTGATACATTTATTCATTTGTCCTCACGTGTTAGACAGCTTATTTTTATAGTCTTTATTGATGGTATTGAGTCTTCTGCCACACTCTACTTGAAAAAAATTGAAAATATCGAGCTTGATTTTGCCTAATCCACTTGAAGATGGAGGGCACTATTTCACTTCGTGAAATTGGATATAACATTTTATTTTCTGCAGTGATCATTTTCATCTTCAAATCAGATTCCATCACAACAGCAGAACAGGATTGGAGTGAAAGATGCTGCTGGGACAGGCAGGTTAAAGATCTCTGCTTTGCTTTAGACCGTTATCCTTATGACACATTTATCTATCTTCATGTCCCAGGACCTCATATGAGAAAGGAGTCTCTGTCCCATAGCAGGATGAAGAATTAAAAGAAGTAAATCATATTAAACATTGAAAATTTTAACTTTTATTGAATTTAACACATAAAATAGTTAAGAACTGGATTAAGAACAATGATGCTATATAATATTCCTTAGAGGATGGAACCAGGGACTCTTATTTCTGTCAGTAGAAACCACTTTCAAAATGTAACATTTTTTACTTTCAACTTTATCATTATTATTAGTGTGTGTGCTCATGTGCATGTTTACGTGCATATTTAAAATTTTGAGAACAATTTTGTGAAGATGATTCTGTCCTTCTACCCTTATGTGAATTTCAGAGATTGAATACATGTCATCAAGTTCTTTTATTTCTTTGTTTTTGCCTTGTTTTTGTTTTGTTTTTTTGAGACAGGCTTTCGCTATATAGCCCTGGCTGTTCTGGAACTCACTATGGAGGCTGGCTGCGAACCTGGAGATCCTCCTGCCTCTGCCTCCCAAGTGCTGGGATTAAAGGTGTGTGCCACCACCACCTGGCAAGTTCTTTTTCTTAATTGTTTCACGTATTTATATATCATGCTGGTGATCTTAGGGCTGACCACTTGGGTCTCAGTAAAAACTCAGGAGTTTGAACCTGCAGAAAGCTGATTGTCCTCACTGAACCACCTTCTCTCAGTAACAACTGATGGCTTGGAGCACTTCTTTTAGGGAAGGAGACTTGTAAAATTTCCTCAATTCAAATTGGCTTGTTGACTGTTGTGATCGTTATTCATGCCATATGTGGGCAACCCTATTGTGATATCATGGGTTCAGCCTTCCTGTCATGTCTAGAAGACACTACCTGACAGAAGATGTTCTGTTTCTGTTTCTTATCCCCTCTCTACCCCCGCTGCCATGATGTTCCCTTGAGACTTACTTGTAGGGTTATATGGTATATATACCCATTGGGGCTTGGCATCCACATGATCATTTATTCTCTGCAGCTCTTTATGTAATTATATACATATATAGTTATATACATATATCCATAGTCACTTTACAATATGAAAATGCAATATTGGAGGCATCTAACTTTATAAAGACAAAAGTTTGCTTAGATAACAATTCAGGAATTCCAATTCAAAAACCAGCCAAGTTCCTCGGGACTCTCCTGAGGGTGGTCAACAATGGCACAGCGTGGCAAGAGGACATGACTCTGGAAGGGCTTCTATCAGCCAAACATGAAGTCAGGCTGGCAGCACTTGGTCCAACAGCCCAGATAACGGGAAAAATCCCTAGAGACCTAAGGGCTTACCATCAATGTCTACTCCCTCAAGTTTTGTCTACCTTCCCCTTGCTCTGGAAAGCAATATTTAATCACAGCGGATTTCAGAGGTAATGGAGAGACTAGGCAAAGAGAAAGGGAATGAAAGGGGCCATTTGAAGCCACTGGATCCCTGGGCTCCATCTGGGAAACACACACATATAGGCCAGATTGTCCTTAGGCATAAATGTCATGATCAGTCACAGCCTTCCAGACAGAGACCACAGATGCCTCCTTTTGACACATATGAGTACCAGCATGGTGACATCATGTGACACAAACCTCAGGATTGATGGCCATTAATTCCCTTTACAAATGGTTTGGCCTGTGGTTGATAACCCCCTTTGATGTAGATATCTGGTGCTTGCCTTACCCAGGAGAAGTCAGCCAATGATATCTGGTGAGAAGGAGAACATCGAGTTTCCCAACTAAAAGAGAACATACTGAAGACACGCTGAGGAAACACATCAGTAACTACACCATTACTGAGACGTGCATTTTTACCCCAAAGCCCTCCTGAGATGCAATTGCTTTGAGACCTTGTCCTAGCTAGTATTTCTATTGTTATGACAGACCATAATGAAAAGCAACCTGGAGAGGAAAGGGTTTATTTTACCTTATAGATTGTATAGTCCATCATCAAGTCAGGGCAGGAACATGAAAGCAAGAACTGATGCAGAATCTGTGGAGGAATGCTGCTTACCTCTTGGCTTGTTCAGCTTGATTACTTACAGCACCCAGGGCAGCCTGCCCAGGGGTGGCACTGCCCACGGCAACCTGGGCACTCCTTCATCAATCATTAATCAAGAACGTGCACCACAGACTTACCATAGGAAAATCTGAGGTTCCTTCTTCCAAAATAACTCTCGCTTGTGTCAAGATGATATGAACCAGCCAGCATGGACCTGCAGTGCTAAGCTGCCTGCTTGCTGATTTCTAACTGAGAGTTCGACCTCTCCCACCTCCCCAGTGGAGTTTTTTGCAGCCTGACCTTAACGACTCTAACTCAGAAATTAACTTTTTCTGTTTTCCCTCTTTACAGCTCTGTTTACAGATGCCAGACAATACCTTGAACCTGACTGGGCTGATCTCCAAGAGCCCTTGTGCTCTCTGAACCTCTTCCAAATACAAGATAGACGTTCCTTGCAAACTTCTATTACTGAGCCTACCTGATTTGCTATTTGTTTGATTATATTGGATTCCACAATGTCACTTTATGCAAGCATGTAACACACTCCCTGCATAGTTCCCACAACACTCTGTTGCTCTCCCTTTTTCTCTGCTCCTCATTAGTTCTCTTTGTTTCCCCAGATAGTTTGCTTCCACCTTCAGATCAGCTAAACATCTGTGATGTGCGCATCCAGATGAAATCTATGATCCCTAAATGAGCAGCACCATGATAGAATGTCTTTCCGAGACTGACTTAATTAATTTAATATGATTATCTCTAGTTGTATCCATTTCTCAGGAAATAACATAATTTTATTCTTCTTTGTGGATGAAAAAAAAATCCATTTTGTATAAAATAAATCCCCTTTGTCCCATGCTCTGTTGATGGACACCTAAGCTGGTTCCATCCCTTAGCTGTTGTAAACAGTGATGTGATAGACATTGGCATGCACTATCCCTGTGACAGGTTGGCTTAGGTTGGTGTCACTGCATCATGGGGTAGATAAGTTTTGGTTTTTGAGGAACCTTCACACTGATTTTCAAAGTGGCTCGACCACTTTACAAAGCTTGTATTTCTGCATCCTTGCCAGCATCTGTATGTGTTTCTTGCTAAGTACTTCCCAGACCGGGTTGGATGGAATCTCATTGTAGTTTTTACCTGCAGTTCTCAGGTGGATGGGATGCTGAACAGTTTTGCAGCTTGCCTGCTTTTTCACGTCTAACTCAGAAAGCACATCCTTTACCTTGTGTCTTTCCACTCCCTCCTCCTCACAGCTGCCGACATTGCCAGAGTGCTGACCCTGTTGTTTTCCCTTAGGCTGCCCTAAAATTGTCCTTGAGTTTCTTTCCAAGTCTGTTTTTAAATCCTTTCATCTATAAGATTAAGAACTTGCAAAAGAAATCTTGTCCCATTGTGTTAAGTGGAATCGGGACCCATTTGAACCATGGCATTTATTCTCTGTTAACTACTATTTTGATGAGGTGTTTACTAAAATCATTTTCCTTGTAAGAACACCACTATTCACAGTAAAAGGTGCTTCCTTAGTTGTCTGGTAACGTAATTATAAATTGGATAGGATAATAACCATATTTAGTTAATTTTTACACACTTTAAAAATATTTCCAAAGTCAATTCCTTAGAAATTTTATGAACTTCCATTGCTTAAATAAAAGTAGACTAAGATCAGTATCTATAGGAAAAACTTGTGAAGGCATTTTCACAGAGTGCTTCCAGAGAAAGAGACTTTGTTCTCTAAAAAGTACCTGAGACACAAGCAATCAAGGGACCAGAGGGACCCATACTTCACAGCCTGGTTTTACCTGCAGCAGCAGCTTAGTGGGAGT
This sequence comes from Peromyscus melanophrys, assembly GCA_902168415.1. NCBI lineage: Eukaryota > Metazoa > Chordata > Mammalia > Rodentia > Cricetidae > Peromyscus > Peromyscus melanophrys. The sequence continues at coordinate 72,013 of CABHPR010142426.1, forward strand.
TCTAGCAGACATTATTGTCTGTAGGCAAGGTTGACTTGTTATTTTTTAAACGGATTTTGAATGCATATTTAATTCTAAATATTTTTCTTTGTGGAGGAAGCACTCAAGAAAAGGGATTATACAAATGTTTTTACTGGATGGATCAACATTTGTACCAATTCTTAAACTTCAGGAAGCAATAATATACCCTGTAAGTATCATGATTGTGTGTTGTTTTCTGGGGAGACATGAGAAATATCTATGCACTTGGGAGAAGGCACTGAAACACACACACACACACACACATACACACACATACAGAGAGAGAGAGAGAGAGAGAGAGA
>CABHPR010142427.1:0-14588 GCA_902168415.1 Peromyscus melanophrys
AAAAAAAAAAAAAAAAAAAAAAAAAAAAAAAAAAAAAATCCTTGTGGAAGAGAAAGGGCTTAAAGCACAAAGACAGATTCCTCTCTGTCTTCCGAAATCTCTAAAGCACTATTTTAAGGTTATGCTTAAACCCGTTCCCATAACGCCGGGACATCTGTCATTTCCTTCAATACTGAAGTCATACTCTGCTCCTGTTCAGACTGGTAGAATTTGTTTCTGTTTCATTCTGCACTAGGGTCTGATTTCTTTAGCTTCTCCTGGCTGGAGCCTTTCTCTGCTCTCATCCCTGACTACCCAAGCTTCTTGTGAAATAGAAACAGGGCGTCTATGGAAACATCTCAAAAAGAAAAAAATAAAAAGTCTTGAGTAAATGTGGATAGACAAATTCATTTCCCCTTATCTCCCTAACCAGAAGTGACTGCACTCACCTGTCCAATGAAGGTCACACCCACACCCAGAAGTCCAGGACACCTGGAAGGGAGGCCAGAGACCCCACAGGAGCCACATAACCAAGGATGGGGTGTGGCTCTGCTGTGTGGTCATGGGTCAAGTCACCGAGGAAGCTATTTATTCAAATGTCCATAAGAATTGAGAACTGGTATGCACACCATTATGCTCTAAGTTTGCTTTCCATTGTACTAGAAAACTGGTGAGAAGCAGCCTGTTCTTCCATTCCTGATGATTTGGTAAAACTCATATATATTATAGAAAATTTTTTTTTTGCGTGTGAAGGAAGCTTGAGAACATTCTTGTCACATAGACCCAGTACATCAAAATATCAAGAAAACGGTCACAGTTCCAGGCAGGTGAGCACACAACAACTGACTCCCACGGCCAGGAAGGTAAGAAGGCTGCACGTCCACTCTTTGAGTTGAGTTCTCCCTTCTTCTGTTCCCTCACTCAGTGGTTCTCCACCTTCCTAATTCTGCAGCCCTTTAATACAGTTCCTCATGCTGTAGTGACCCCAACCATAAAATTATTATTATTATTATTATTATTTTATTTTTTATTTTTTATTTTTTTTGGTTTTTCGAGACAGGGTTTCTCTGTGTAGCTTTGCGCCTTTCCTGGAACTCACTTGGTAGCCCAGGCTGGCCTCGAACTCACAGAGATCCGCCTGCCTCTGCCTCCCGAGTGCTGGGATTAAAGGCGTGCGCCACCAACGCCCGGCCATAAAATTATTTTTGTTGCTACTTTATAACTAAATTTTGCTACTGTTATGAATCGTAATGTAAATATCTGTGTTTTCCAATGGTCTTAGGTGATGCCTGCGAAAGGGTCATTCAACCCCCATAGGGGTCTCAACCTACAGGCTGAGAACTGCTGCCTCACATCCTTGATCTCTGCTTTCAACCTATGTAGTTTAATAGAAATATTCTAAGAAATAGCATGCATATAGCAGGCATCGAACGCCGGGTAAATGTTGAGCATCCAAGCTACTTGGCCTTTCTTTTCTTCTTAAAGGCTTTTTAAAAGAGTGTGTGTGTGTGTGTGTGTGTGTGTGTGTGTGTGTGTGTGTGTCTGTGTGTCTGTGTGTCTGTGTGTCTGTGTGTGTCTGTATGTACACATATGTGGGCACACATGACTATGGGCATGCACATGCTGTGGTACATGAGGCCAGAGGTGCCAGTCCTCCTTAGAGACAGAGACTCTTGCTCACTGCTGCGTGTGCAAGTCTAGCAGGCCCACAAGTTTGCAAAGATTCATTTCCAACACCCAATAGGAGCACTTGCGTCACAGCCGTGTGCTACTACATCCAGCTTTATATGGGTTCTTGGGATTCAACCTTAGGTCTTCAGGCTTGTATAGAACGTCCTCTAGCCACTGAGCCATATTCTCAGCCTCCCTTTCACTCTCTTCCTAGAAAACAATGGGAAAATAGTCTCACACTATCCTGAGCCTTATTCTCTTCATGTGCACATATGGACTAAAAATTACAATTTTAAGTGCCATTTGTGTATACTATTATTAGTGAATATAATAATATAATTATTAAAATCAGTATGCATACCAAAAATGCCTGGTTATCATCATCATTGTGGACAACCAGAATAACACTCTGGTCCTTGGGCATGCTTGTTCCTCAGAATGGATGGAAGATTTGGCATACTAGAGGTACGTAGGTAATTTTGTGTGTGTGTGTGGTTTTTTTCGAGACAGGGTTTCTCTGTGTTGTTTTGGTGCCTGTCCTGGATCTTGCTCTATAGACCAGGCTGGCCTCCAACTCACAGAGATCCGCCTGGCTCTGCCTCCCAAGTGCTGGGAATAAAGGCGTGCGCCACCACCACCCGGCAGTACGTAGGTAATTTTAATAAAACTGTCTTTTTAAAAAGAGTTTGATGTTAACTGGATCAAAGATCAAGGGCTGTGTGGCCAAGTTTCAACAGCTGATTTAAAGGCCAAGGATTTCCACAGCATAGTGAATAACAAAAAACAGCAAACAGTTACTGTTCTGTATCATAAAAGATAATCTTCCAGGAATGCTTGCATCTGAGTAGGACATGTTCATCTAAGGTTGGTTAGAGCAAGCAATTTCCCTCTTGTCCCTTGTCAATGCTAACATCCTGAGGCTAAAATGCATGTTTGAGTGGCTTTCTGTGAGTTTCATGAAAGGCCAAAATAAAACATGTACACACCTCTAAAGAGGCACTGAAAACTGAGAAAGCCAGAGAGCTCCTGAAAGATATTACGTAAAGCATGCTGATAGGACATGCTGAGTTCTGCCTTCCCACAATGGGGCACATGTATTAAAAATTGTATCCTGTTAAGCTAAACTTTCTGGGGAAGCTCAGCTGATATGGAGTCCTGATTTCCTTCAAAGTCATCACTCCATCAGAACAAGCCTGGGGATGGAAGCTGGACCCTGGGGACCTTCAGTACAGAGTGATGAGATGTCTCATCACAGCTTGGTTGCTTCTGTTCTCTTCTTTCCTCCTTGACAATAAGAACAGTTAAAGACCATTTCCGTGGGAAAAGCCCCACGCTAATACTAATAAGAGGTACGAAGAGGCCAAACAGGGAAGTTAATAAACGTGAGAACAACTCCAGGAACAACAAAAACAAATGTCACATTGAAATAAAAACCATGATGCCCAATGAAACTACTGGAAAGTACCTACATCAACCGATAATCTAGTGAGAATCCAGAATATCAGAGACAAAGGACCGCTCTTAGAGCAACAGAGAATCACATGGCATCAGGACTCCCAGCTTCATAGACTGCATGGAGTTCAGAGGTAGAATTGTCAGTTTCCATTCTGGATTCTAGGAGCAAAAGGGGCCCTGACCTAAATAGTTTTTGTGTGTGTGTGTGTGTTTTGTTTTGTTTCAAAACAGGTTCTCACTATGTAGCCCTGGCTGTCACAGAACTCACTAGGTAGAGCATACTGGTCCTGAGCTCACAGAGATCCAACTGCCTCCGATTCCCAAATGCTGGGATTAAAGGCGTGTGCCACCACAGCCAGCCCTAAATACTTTGATGAGAACCATTTCTACACTGAAATTATATACATCTTATATTTTCTTCTACGAACCTTTATCATGAGTTGGAGATACTGCACACCTACAAAATCAGGAAGGGACATGCGTAACCTAGGGAAAAAGAAAATCCCTCCGAGGACAAAGCTGTTATTCATGTCTACTGCTGTGAACAAGCCTAGGGAGCAAGCCGTCCAGACTGTAACAGGAAGAAGACAACTCCAGTCAGAATGCCTGTAAGATAGAGCAGGGCTGATTTCAGAACATCTTCGGATGGAGTTGGTGTTGAATTCTCGCCAGGTAGTGGGGGTGTGGTTTGAGTGTAATATGTCTCCCACACGTTCCCACATTTGAATGCTTGGTCCTCGGCTGGGAGAGCTGTTTAGGATGGTTTCACAACCTCTAAGAAGTGAGACCCCACTGGAGGAAGTGCATCATGGGGGTGAGCCTTGAGACTTTGTAGCCCAGCACCACTTCCTGTCCAGTCCCTGCTTGCTGTTTGCAGGTACAACGGGACCAGCTGTCTCCTGCTCTGTCTGCTGTGCCCTCCCACCAGCTTCTGTGTACCCCCACCAGGATGGAGTGATTCCCCTCAAACTCTAGGCCAGAAGAAACCCTTCCTGCTTTCAATTGTTTCTTCTTGCATTTTAGGTCACAGCAGTGAGAAGAGTAAAACACTGTGTGACAGAATACTACACAAATGAAAATCTAGAGAACAAAAGCAATCCATGCATTGTGTGGTCCAGCTCTGGACTATATAGTAATACTTACAAAGTAAGTATTACTAACAAAATTACCCTACTTACTTAAGAGACCCAGAGTCAGTCCCTTCCCTCGTCGGGTCACCTATCATCCATCCCTCCCACTGCACAGATTCTGGTCTGCCTGGAGTCTGAGCTCGGAGTTCCACCAGTATGTTTAGCACCACATTACACCAATCTGGGACCAATCAGCATCTGAACTCAAGAACCCAGATGTCCCTGATACTGAAAACCATGCAACACTCAGCTGATCCATAACCTGACATGTTGCAGTAGTAGCAAGTGGAGACCCAAAACCCCACCTAACAAAGGTAGGATCAAATATCCACACCAGGAAACATCCTAGAATTGTAGCTCCGGATGCCTAGATTTCATCACAAAAACACAAACATGAACAACTGAGACAATATACCTCCTCCAGAAATCAAAACCCCCATTGTAATACTCCCTGAGAAAAGCAACTTGGCTGAAGCACAAGTCAAGAACTTCAAACAGCATATTCTGAGTATGTCCAAGGACTTTAAGGATAAGAATGAGGGGATTTCACAAAGAGATTAGAGAATGGAGGGAAAGAATGCTAAATTCTCAATATTTTGGTCAATAATTGGTCAAGCTATTTCTGTATATTCCTTCCATTTAGAAAAGTGGATACAAAACAGGCCAGCAATTGGTTGAAAGATCATCAAAAGTGAAGATGGGTTAATCTAAAAGTGGATAAAAATCACACTTTACAGAATTTTAACTAAAAAAAAAATGTTGGGATTTTACATTACTTACACAAAGAGTGACATGGAATCCCCACTGACATATCCATAGGCCAACCTGATCTACACAAACTTACTAAGAATCTTTTTCCAAGTGATTCTAGACTGTGTTGGGTTGACAATGTTCAGTATTTCTGTGTTCATATTTAACATTGCAATAGCCAAGTTTCACGGTCATGTCCATGCCTCCAGCTTTAGTGGTTCTCTGTGGCCTTTGTGTATCTATCTAGTTTCTATCTATATCTATCTGCAGTATTGAACGTGTCTTTCCACCCATGGCTAGCCTCCTCATTGGGTTCACTGGGTCAATGTGTGGCATGTTCTTGGAGCTCTCAATGCGCTTCTGTGTGCATAAGGGCTTTGGGCCAGATAAGTGGCCTTTTGAGTGAGAAAAACTAACTGGAATGGACTTCCCAGCCGGCATACCGAGGTCCTCCCCTATATTACTTCAAGGTCCTTCTGTGGTGTTTCTTGATGAGAAAAGCAATTTAAGGATGATTTCAGCTCTTTCAACGAAATTGCCAGCTCAATTGTCAAGGCAGGAATCTCTCACCCTCAGCACCATTAACATCTTCAGTCAGGTGATTGCTCTCCTGTATGTTGAGGGACATTAGCAGCACCTCTGACCTCTCCTGCCAGAAGCCCCATGTTAGTTACAGCAATCAAAAATGTCCCAAGACAGTGTCAACTGTCCCTTTGGGAGACAGAATGGCACCTGGTTGAAAAACACAAGTCTAGGGTAAAATTCTCCCAACAGAAATCCCCAGGCAAACATCTGTAATGTGTTTTGCTTAGTTTCACTCACTTTGGGCTTCTATGCTCTCACCTGGCTTCAACACAAAACTAATCTTTCGCTGTCTCACTATCCTCTGAGCTAAAATGTTGCTGTCTTCATGAGTTCAGCTGTGCCTGCTGCTTGTAAACTATCATCCCAGCAAGGCTTGTGTACTGTTGATGTTCCCTCATAGAAAGAGGGCCAGGTAGGTCATGGGACCCTTACCTGAGTGGTTAGCCTCCCTTCCTAATGAGCTCTGTCCTAACTGGACATGGCCTCAGAGAAGGGCTGGAGTATATAGGCTGGGGAAGACGAGGACAAAGGGGGCCTCTACCTATAGGATTATGGGAAAGCCATTATCGATGCCAAATGCAGACCTTACAGTGGCTACTTTGGGATTATCCACACTTTAATGAGAAACCCTTCATCCATTTCTCTTTGCCCAATAAATTCACTGGGTTTACTTCAGGGGAACCAAACTTTGGTTTGGCGTTGAGACCTTAGAAGGAGGGTAGACATTGCTTAGCCCCAACCCCAGGGAGAAAATTCTCACAAATAGATGTCCTGAAAAACAAGAAAGTAATTTCTATACTTTTCTTCTCTTTTGCCCACATTTCTTCCTTTCTTTACTCCTTGTAGCCTGAGCCATCAGACCACATGTCCCTCAGACATAGCTTCATGCACTCTAAACTCACATACCCATCTGCAAAGCCCATCATCCCTTGAACCCCTGAGCCTCACAGTGAGCTCTTTATTATTATTATTGTTATATAATATCTTTCTCTTCTTCCCTCCCTCCCAGCATGAACTCTGTCTCCAATTATCTTCTCTAAGTAGTCTATAACTATGTCTTCACTGTGTCTCCCAGGCAACTGCCTCAGTTCAGCCCATCTAAGTTGTCACAGGAACCTCATGATGGTTCCTTTGCTGCCATCTCATCCTGTATGCTGCTACCCAAACTCACTCTCGGAGATACAAATTTAGCATACCACTCCTCTGGATGCACTTTATAGCTCCTTAGCAGGGCTTATGAAGCCCTCCATAAAGTACCCCTTACTTCCTACCATCTTCCAATAATAAATTAGTGGAGATTGTATTTCCTTCTAGAATAAAGACACAGTAAGAATTTGATATAGAAATTATAGACATAATTGTATATATCCTGTTATATTCAAGTAATGGGTTGAATAGATTTGAGAATGCAATGTTCTTAGGTTTAGGCTTTTAAGTTAAGAGAGAGAAAAAAAAATCTCAGCACATATTTTGGGTATGCCAAAAGTCAGATTACTTTTCTTTATAAATGAATATAGTTTCTAGGTTTTTTTTTTCCAGGTAATAAAATGTTAACATTAACTGGGTCAGAATTCCCACTCTTTTGGCTGTGTTATTTCGACATGCCAGGACTTGGGTATCTAACTGCGTAGACTGATAAGTTTGTTTTTTTTTTTTTTTTCCACTGATAAGCCTCTCCGCCGATGCAGTAATTCAAATCAGACCAAATCAGACAGAATTAGAAAAAGCCCCAGTTTAATGGGTAAAGCATTCCTGAGTGATTCTCTAGCCCCCCAGAGAGGAGACGGGGATGAAAGACTAGAAAACCATGTGTCTGTTTTCTGGGATGCAGCTTAAGTACCCTGTGAAGTGGTATTGAGCCTCTCTAGGGGAGGAGCCATGTTTGGTGGGCTTTGAAGGGGCGAGTTTGGGGAAAGAAATGGGGGAGGGGAGTTGAGGTGGATCTTCCACCAGAACATTCCAGACTCTTTGGGTATATGGATGCCAGGTGCCAGGGGTTGAGGTGGAGCTCCCATGCAAACATAGAGTTTAGTGAAAACAAGACCATTAACAGAGCAAGAGAAGCTACTGTTCAGCAAGTTGGCATGAGGTTGCTGTTATGAATGAAGACTAACTGAAGCCCAATTCACTTGGAAAGTTTAAGAGTACAAGGTGCCTATTTGGGTTTTTTGTTTGTTTTTTCATCTTGCTGTGGTAAAAAAAAAAAAAACATTCTGTCAAAAGTAACTAATGGGACAAAGGGTTTATTCTGGCTCCTAGTTCAAGGAAATACTCCATCACTACAGGGAAGCCATAATAGTCTATCATGGTGGGACGGCATGGCAGCACGCAGCAGACATGGCAGCCAGGGCAGGAAGCTGAGAGCTCACATCCTCAGCCTCAAGCATGAAGCAGAGAAGGTGTACTAGAAGTGGCCGGAGGCTTTAAACTCTCAAGTCTCACCTATAATGACATACTCCCTCCCGCAAAGCTCCACTCCCTAAAACTCCCCAAACAGTGCCACCAACTGGGCACCAAGAGTTCAAATACTGGAGCCAACGAGGGACATTTCTCATTCAAACCACAAGACGCACCTTTGAACTATCTGCCTGGTCTCACTTAACCCCAATGAGATGATGAGAAAGGACTTGAATTTCCTTCAGTTCACTGAGGCAGATCACAGCATCTTCACATAGTCAAAGAACCATTCGTGTGCTGTGCTACAGAGAGAATCCCATGGGGTTTTTTGCTGTTCCTTTCCTCCCTTCAAATATCCAGACAGGGCAGGTAGTGTAGATCAACTGGTAGAGTGCTTGCCTGGCACTCACGAGTTCAGTCTCTACCACTACATACACTGGCATAGTGTGGTGGCACATACTGGTGACCCTGGCACCTGGGAAGTGGAGACAGGAGGGTCAGAAGTTTAGGTGATTTTCTGCTATATGGAGAACTTGAGGCCAGCTGGGCTACTGTTGTAGAACATTAGTTAAAGATGTGTTACATTTGTTTATGCTGTAGAACATTTGTTTAATGATGCAAAGATGTGTTGCATTCTTTTATGTTACATCTGTTTAACTCTGTGAAGCTGTGTTACTTGGCCTGTCTAAAACACCTGATTGGTCTAATAAAGGGCTGAACGGCCAATAGCTAGGCAGGAGAAAGGATAGGCAGGGCTGGCAGGCAGAGAGAATAAATAGGAAGAAAAATCTAGGAGATCTTGGAGGGAAAGAAGAAGAAATGGAGGAGGACTCCAGGGGCCAGCCACCCAGCTATACAGCAGGACACTGAGTAAGAAGCAAAGAAAGGTATACAGAAATAGACAAAGGTAAAAGCCTGGAGGCAAAAGATAGATGGGACAATTTAAGAAAAGCTGGCAAGAAATGAGCCAAGCTAAAGCTGGGCATTCATAAGTATTGATAAGTTTCTGTGTGTATTTATTTGGGAGCTGGGTGGTGGGCCCCCAAAGAATAAAGAGTAAAAAGAGTAAAAAACTAACCAAACAAACAAATAAAAAGCAAACTACAGGCTACATGAGACCTTCAAATTTCATAGAAAAGAGAAAAACATATTTCTCTATCCAATGTTTCCCTAAAACTAAAGTCAAGTCCAAGTTGTAAGTCAAACCAGAAGATGAAGAGAATAGAGACAGACACCCCGCTTCTTGAAGCAGCACTGTTACTTGTATGAGCAACAGCATGAATTTTACTGATTGTGAAGTTCAGTGACTCAAGCGCTGGATGACGAGTATCTCTCTAGTGTCTGATTAGAAAATTCTGGAGAACATATAGAAGCCAGTGAACTCAGGTGGGTGGTACAATGGAATCATTCAGAAACCAGACAATTGTCCTAAAAGGAGATTACAACATTAGACTGGAAACTTTGTGTTTATGGAGTTTCCTTCCAACACATTGTGCACATCCCAAAACACAGTGGCTGCACCATCACAGTGTATGTTAGAATGAATCCACAAAACAAATACATCATGTTCTAGACATTAAAAAGAGAATTCTGATTCCTTTTGTATGGCACACTCATGTAAATTCCTTCCTTACTGCTGATCTCAATCACAATATGGGGGGGGGTGTATTTTTCTATATTTTTCTATTGTTTATCTTTGTTAGCAAGCATTTTCTTCTCCTGTTCTGGGCCATCTTGGATTATAGTGAAGGGGAGAAAACCAGTAAAATGTTGGGCAAAGTACAGAAAAGAAGGGGGCCATTTACTCTGCTATCTGACTGTTATTACCAGGAAGGGCTATCATCTCTGAACTACTCAGAAGAGAATCCATACCAATAAGTGGGAACATTTTTTACAAGAGCTGTATAATACCATCTGACATGTGAACAGCACCTTTCATCTATAGGAATCCTGAGTCATAGACAGGATCCTGGGGTCACTTCGTCTATCAAATGCCAGTCTTAGAAACCATAGTAGTGATCCTGCTTTGCAGGACAAGTTCCTAGTATACTCACGTGGGGGCTCTGAAACCAACTGACCATGTTCTACATTCAGGGGTACAAACTGCAAACCCCAAAGCTAAACTCTACTCGCCTTGTGTCTATGGGGCAGATTCTGTGAGCCTGCAGGGACTTTACCTAAGTGCTGATTTATTCTGCTTTCTCATTATGTGGAGAAGGGTTCTTAAGAATTAATCCTTAAGTGACAATAGAAACAAGACACATTGCTGGTACCTAGCTCTGCTGTTCTCTCGCTCTAGATTTGAGGCAGGTGTGTGTGTGTGTGTGTGTGTGTGTGTGTGTGTGTGTGTGTGTACTCTCACACGTTTGTGTTGTGTGCACATGTACGTGGATGAGTGTGGAGGCCAGAGGTTGATACTGAGTGTCTTTCTCATTTGCTTTCCTCTGGTTGGTTCTGTTAGTAAACCTGGAGTTCACTTACTCAACTGTCCTGGCTAGTCAGCAAGCCTCAGAACTCCCCCGCCCGCCCCCCCACACACATTTTGCCTGTGTTAGAATATAAGTGTGCACTCTTCTGTCTGGCTTTTTACAGAGGTACCTGGGATTGGACACAGGTTCTCATGCTTGTGTGGCAGTTGCTTTACCAACTGACCTGTCTCCCAAGTTCCAAGGATTCCTAAACTCATCTTTAATGAAGATTCCTCTTTAAACATTATTTTAATTGGGTTTTTTTTTTTTTTATTGCTGTGAAGAGACACCATGACCATGACAACTCTTACAAAGGAGAAATATTTAATTGGGGTGGCTAGCTTATAGTTCAGAGATTCAGTCCATTATCATCATGGTGGGGAGCATGGAAGCATACGGGCAGATGTGGGGCTGGAGCTGAGAGTGCTGTATCTTGACCAGAAGGCAGCAGGAAGCCAACTGATTGTCACACTGAGGGAAGCTTGAGCAAAAGAGACCTCAAAGTCCAACCCCACAGTGACACACCTCCTCCAAATAGTGCTGCTCCCTTTGTGAAGCGATTTTCTTTTCAAGCCACCACAAACAGGGTTGCTAAGACCTACTGGGAAGCCACAATACACATCTAAAAGTGACCAATAAAATACTTGGAATCACGTGGGCACAAAACACCCACGCTTTTCTTTCCCTTTCACTGAGTATGTCTACAGAAAGGACCCCATGCCTGCTGATCATGCTGGATAGGCAGGGCTTGAGAATGGAGTTGTATTATCACTTAGAAGAGAGGTTCACTTTCATCATGGTGATGGTATAGATTAGGAGTCAAGGATTTGATTTAATAATCTTTGGGTGTGTCGGATATTTGATGCGTCCAATTAACCCTGTCTCCTGAAAGGAAAAAATAACTTCCTGCAGTTTCTCTCACTACAGACTTAGAGTGTGTGTTGAGCAGCATGGTAATAAAGCTGCTTCTACATCCTGTGAAGATCATCCAGCATCAGCCTGGGTAAGCCTGTGCAGGAGGACCAGCTGAGGAGGAAAATGACAGAGGAGAGGGAAGGATTCACACAGCTTAGATGAGGGTCAACAGATGGAAAAGAACACAGTCACTGCCACAAACAACCACTGTGCCATTGCTAGATCAGAGAGATGTGGAATGTGAGTCACCTGGCCTTTCTGGATTAGAACTATCTATAGATAGAGGGGACTATTTAGTCCATAGTCAACAAGCACATGAAGTGTCACACCAGGGACCCTTCATTCTCAGATCAGATTAAAAGATACTGGTCAGCAAGCACTTTTTAAATATCTGCTCTAGACAAAGTACCATGTTCTGTCTCAATAGTGAAATGCTAGAATGGCAAGACACAGCTTTATCTTTTAAGCAAGGAGTTCATGCAGACAGATGCAGGTGTGTGGTAGAAGACCAGAAGAGAAAACATGGCATAACTCTGGAATCATGAGCTTTGGAATCAGCTAATATTTTACAAGTAACTCCATTTACCAAACTTTTTCATATTAAATTCATGATATTTTAAGCATGCATTTAACTTACACATCAAAAATATTTGAAACATCTGGCCTGTCATATTCATTCAATTATACTAGTTTTAAAAATAACATCAGAGCTGGAGAGATGGCTCCATGGTTAAGAGTGCTTGCTGCTCTTCAAGAAGACCTAAATTTAGCTTCCGGAATCCATGTTAAACAGTTCACAGCTACCTATAACTCCAGTTCCAGGGGATCTAATGACAGCCTCTCCTGGACTCTGAGAAACCTGCACTCACAAGCATACACATACTCCCACCCAATGCGCATGCATATACACAACAATTAAAAATAAACTCTTTTTTTTTTTTTTTCATGGTGGCACACACCTTTAATCCAAGCACTCAAGAAGCAGAGGCAGGATCTCTGGGTTTGAAGCCAGCCCGGCCTACAAAGTGAAAACCTATCTCAAAAACAAACAAGCAAACAATGCTGAACTCTGTACACACTTTCTATAGGCATGCCTTCAGGTTCAGTTCTCTTGGTTAAAGCCAAGACTTGCTCAAGTTTGAAGTAACTCTGTGTCACCTTTTTTTTGGTTTTTGTTTATGTGCCACAGTGCCTGTGTGGAGGTCAGAGAGCAACTTTCTGTGGTGGTTTCTCCTTCCACCATGTGGGTCCCAGGGGTCAGACTCAGGTTCTTGACCCCAAGAGCCTTAACCGTGGACCTGTTTGTTACAACCCCATCTTGTTACCTTTTCAAGAACTAACAGTCTGTTTTCCAAAGCGGCTGCTGATAGTCTACCTTCACCTGAGCAATGCATGGTTCCAAGCTTCCATCTTCACATCAGTTCACTTTGTAATCGCAGCCACTGCAGTGGAAATGTTAACGCCTTGATGAGCATTCGTGATTAGTGTGATCATCTTTCCATGTGCTACTGGTGCTTTGAGCCTGTGCAAAACGCATGGAGGTCTAAAAACCTTTCAGTTAAGATTTTGCTAATGCCAATGTCTTTTCTAATTCCTTTAGCTGCATGTTGCCTTGAGTAATCATCATACGGATTGTATCCTCTTCTGTGGCACTTTTGTTTCTTTTGAATTCTTCCCTGGCCCAGTCCTGAAGGTACTTTCGGTCAGCATCACTTGGAACTTGCCTAATCGCTCGCAAAATCTTTCTGTAGAGGAGGAGGACTTGTTGCCTTCTCATGAACTGCTTCAGCGTCAGCGCCGTGGGAGGCAAGCGAGAGGATGCCATGCCGCCTACGGAGACTAAAAATAAACTCTTTTAAAAGGTATTTCTATTATGATTTTGTTGTGTCCTGATCAGATAAACTGGTTTCATTTCTGTTAGGTTGGTTGAGAAAAACAAATCAAACTCCGTCTTTCAAGCGACTCTCTAAGTAGATTTGAAATCTAGGAAATGACAACAGAGAGGAGGATCCAGAAGAACACTCGGTAGTTTTGGTGATGAGAAATTAAAGCCCTTGATTATCAAGGCATCATAGACGTCAGGCCATTGCTGTCAGCAAGCACAAGTCAGTGACACTGCCTCCTCTTCCCCTGAAGGGAGAGCAGAGGAAGAATAAAGGCAGTCAGAACAGAGGCTCCCAAGGCCAGAGAAATGTTTGTAGAGCTGTGTGTGTAAACCCCAGCCTGGGCACCCTGCTGCCTCACTGAACAGAAAATGAGAGACACTGAAGTACTATAGAAAGAATTTCTAGTCTGTCTCCTAGGGAATAGACTTCCTATTCAAGTAAGTAACTCTTTTATGAGATAGAGAGTGAGGAAAAGAAAGATGGAACAATGCAGCCAGTCTCCCGGGGCAGAGGGTAGTAGAGTGATACTAAGATGACTGGTCTTGGGAGGGCAATGGAGTCCCAGCTGCCCTCCTAACTCTTCCCCTGAGGCCCCAGGGAAGCATCCAGGAGCCAGAGGGAGGGCAATGGAGTCACTGCTGGAAAGGAGTGAGTGGCAGCAAGAGAGAGCATCTTCAGACTGTGTTTTATGTCACAGCAGCAAGGAGTCATAGGGTAGGAAAACCTGTCTGTGGTAAGGAAGACCATGGGGATATGACCCAAGGCAACTGAGTTAATGTAGAGGGGTCCCAATTGCAGTTGCAATGTATGCAATGAGGAAAGTGCATCCCACCTAAAACAACCTTCAGGAATGCTCCAGGCTGGAGGCTTTTTGCAATCATTTACAGGATCTCTGCAGCAGTTGGCAGTCCAGCTTCCTCCACTGAATTATAATTTCTTTTGATAGTCACCTTTCCTAAGACTACTCAAATGTAGCCGTGTTGAGTCTCTGCTATGAGCTGATGATGTCCCCAGTGCTTAGGGAGCATATAATACAGGTACCGTGGGGTAGGATACAGTGTTGGGGAGAGACACAAATAACTCAGTGAACTACAAATTACAGTGAAACAGTGGTTTAAAGAAAGTTCTTTGTATCTACAGGGGAAGGAAAATTTTAAATGACTAGAAAAATTGAAAGACACAAAGAAGATGACATTTGATCTATATCTTCAAACTCCTTTATGTAAAGATGCTATATTAGTCAAGGTTTTCTAGAGGAACAGAACTGACAGAATGAAGGATAGATAGATGGATAGATGGATAGATAGATAGATAGATAGATAGATAGATAGATAGATAGATAGATAGATAGA